>VUQG01001909.1:0-13134 GCA_015106755.1 Etia nguti | reverse complement strand
CCCTGTTTTAAAAACACTGCAGGAATCTGAGGTCACTCTCCTGAAGAGTGGGAAATATATATATATATATATATATATATATATATATATATATATATATCAGTCTTTAAAGAAGCCATTATGAATCTGCATGGGGTCTCACTAATTTATAGAGACGGGGAGAACAAAGAGAGAGTGGCTATTAAGATCAGCTTCCTTACCACAATACTTAAAGATTAAAATTGTCTTCTGAAAAGTGAGAGCGTTAGCACTTTTAAAGCACGCTCCATAGATGGACAATCGCATGTTTGTTTACCCCGAGGGGAGGGCTGAGATTTATAACTTAATCTTTGAGCTGATCCCCCAGAGACACAATTTATCCTGACCACTTTTTATGGCTTTTGATAAAACACGATTTAAAAGATGTTCCTTCTCTTTGTCTGCTGCTCTGATTTGATCACCAGAGCTGGTCAGACTGAAGGCCTCGGCCTGCTTTTGCCTTTCAAATATGATCACATCCTCTTTGGTGTTCCTCCCTCCGCTTCCCCTGCAGTTGAATCCTTTCTTTATTAAATAACCACCTAATTTTCAGTCCTGGCAGTTTCTGTGAAACATGTGTAAATAACATATCCATCAGTCAGCCTGAGAAAGTAAATATCTTTTACTGCAGTGTCATGACTTTGGCATCAAACATGTCAAATTTGTGACTGCACACTAAACCGGCCCTCCCACTCTGTGTTTTCTTTTTAAACTGAAGTAAACTGAGAGGTGCGTGCTTCACTTCTCACGAGGTCCATCCATATTTCACGTTATAGTTGACCTTTGAACTCAGAGAGCAGGTCAGACCCCGTAGATCAAGCTGAATATTTCAGGCGAGTGCCACATGGGCTGTGAGAAGGGGGTGCTGATAGTTTGCCCATTAATCACAGCTTCAGCTTCAACAGAGTCGACCTCTGGAGTCACATTTCCAGCCCACTGAATCAAAGTTGCTCATCGTCACCTAAAGACAAATGGTTCAGATGAGCACTCAGACTAAATCAGGACATAAATGTGTCTTGTATGTTCAAATGAAACATTCGAGAGGTTTTAAAATCTTTTAGGTCTTAAAATATTTACCTGAAATGCTTGGCAGAGCACAATTCAGCACAATTCATCACAAGAGTTCAAGATCACAACATGGTAAAAATCTTCCTGAGAAACTGTTTATGTGGAGAATGTTTGGGAAAATTTCATAATAATATTTTAATTTGGTCATATACAGGTGATGTGTTCTAGCAGGGTTACACAGACTCTCACAATGCAGATTTCTGCCATAACCACAGTCAGAAACTAGTTCAGTGGATTGCTGTAAACTGTCTAAAGTGTCTAATTCAGCATTAGACCTCATAGCTTGGTCTACAACCATGACAGTTAATGTTCAAATGCACTCACTTGATAAAGGCACTCTGAGAAAAAAAAACAAAAAAACGTTAAAGGTTTTGAATCCTACTGCAAAATATCAGGTTCACTTCAAATTTCAAGCTGATCGCTGACTGGTGTTTTCACCGTTCTTGTAGATTTTTGCTTTAAAGTGAAGTAATTGGACAACCACCAAATTCACAAAGTTTAGAGCAAGTGTCCGTGGTGCACACGGGGTATACTGTACTCATTTCTTTGTCCATATCATTGATGTTTGCAGTTATGAATACAATGTAATGATTATTGTTGGATTAATCCAACCTTTTGTATTGTTTATATTGTCTATTTTGTTACTTAATGTTCTGTTTATTTTAACCGTTGTGTACAGCGCTTTGTGATTGCCTGTCTACGAAAAGCACTTAATAAATAAACTTTACTTACTTACTTATTGTTAAGAATCATTTCCATGACACAGTGATTACCCAGTCAGGGAGGATTATTATGACTTTGATAAACCCTTGACAAAGTCTACTTTGTAAAACCTTTATTAACAAATATTGTCTAAAAATAAAGAGCTTTGATTTCTACTTTTTGTTTACTGCCACAAACAAATACTGGTATACATAGTCATGAACATGGTGAAAAATTATACTTTCTAAATACTCCTTTGCCAAAGCTCAGTCTCACAAAGCTGCTGAAAATTCTTAAGGCTAGAGTATAGTTTTGCAAGGTTTTTGAAAATCCCGCTGCAGGGAACATATGCAGCCCAAAATTGAAACTACAGAGACAGTCTGCATGGCAAGAGTGGAGACTGTGATTGCACAACTGAACTTGTCTCTTGCATGTCATAATGCATGTGTCAAATTCTTCATTCTTGGTCATATTATAGCCTTATTTAGGTTTTATTTTTTGACCTTTGCACACTGTAAAGCCAAGTGCAACAACTAGAGAGAAGCATCACATTTTCTAGTTGAAAAATAAAGCAGAAAATGTCCCTGTACTCATAATTCCAGTCTGAGCAAAACTGGGTCTACTGGGTAATTCTACTGAGCCCCTCAGTATAGAGTCATTCATTTATCATTGCTTGTATATCGTGCAGGAAAGGACATTTGGTACTAATGACTAAATAATACAGTTACTATGACTTTTGCTTCAGGGGCATTATTATTGTATAACTGCTTTTCCCATTATGGCAGCTTACAAGTTGTTTTTGTTTTAAGATTCATGTATCTTGGGTTCAGGTAAGAAGTGAAAATCTGGAAAAAAATCAGATCCTGTGAAATCACGTTATTGTTTAGTCAGCTATAAATGAAATATATTTGTATGAAAGTGCAGTGCAGTGATTGTCAGACCCCCAAAATGCATCTAGCTAAAATGCCATTCACCTATCCATACATTTTCTGTTACTTATCTAGGTCCAGGTTACGGGGGCTTCCCTCCTCCACCTTCCCAAGCTCTTCCAGGGAGAAGACACAAAGGTATTCCCAAGTGAGCCATAAGACTGACAGTCCTGGGTTTGCCCTGGGGCCTTTTCCCAACACACATGGCCAAAATACCTTACCTAGAAAGTGCCCAGGGGGTATCCTAGTCATATGCCCAAACCACAAAGTTTGGACAAAGTAGCTGCTCTACTCTGACAAAGCTATGCCATATCAACTGTGGGACTAATATAATAAATATAATAAATGGAAGATATGGTTCAGGTGATCATGCTCATGTGCCTTACTATAGACATGTGGAAAAAAATACCCCCCCCCCAACACACACACACACACACCTGTCTAACCATCACTATTTTAAGACTTCCAGCTGCACAGATCAAATACAAGGCTCTCTATTGCATGAACCTCTGTCAAAATATCAGCTGAGTGAGCAATGCCTCATGGGCGAGTGTAGCAGGGAGGTCAACTTTTCAAAGACAACGCTCGCTAACATTTTATCCTCTGTCATGTTCATTTGACACCTGTTTAATCATCGGACAACTCACAGATCCAGCACAATCTCTATGTAGTGAACGTGTTTGAACAGCTAACATGCCGACTCAGTCGTCCTACAAGCTCCAGAAGCACCGACAAATTATAGCGTCTCTGTGCTTTGAGAGTGACAATGTAATGTTTAGAAAGCATGTTCAAGTAAAACTCGCCCAAAAAGTCTGTCTTTGACTCCACAGGGGGTACGCGTTTCATGTTCCAAAGGGTGGTTGAGAAAAGATTAAAGGTTATTTCTACATGAAAAACTGTTGCTGTGGTCGGCTTACTTTCAAGCCTACAAGAGTCGCATGTTCAGGGTTTCCTCCAGTATATTATAGAGGAGACAGCCACTTTACATGAGTGCCTAGTTTGAGCAATTTTCTAGCAAAAATGCCATAATTTTCATAATTTCGGGTTTTCAAATGTGAGAATTGACTGCTTTTTTGTCTTCGATTGCACAAAGTCGAATCTCTTCGGGTTTTGGGCTCTTGATTGGACGGCAAACATCTGATGAAGTTGTTTTTCACTGTGTCATTGCAGTGATGTTTGTTGCACTCTTTTGTTTTGTTGTGTTTAATTAACGTTTTGTAGTATTTAGCTGCTAAATATTTAATTGCAACCAAAATTGCAGATTAATTGGCACAAAAATTCACACATTTACCCTACAACAGGAGACAGCATCTTACTGCATGTGTGGTTCGTGGTATTTAGTCTGAGCGACTGCAATTCAGGGTTTTTTTTGACACAGGAAAAGTGGAGGAAAACGACTTTCTGTTGCTAAGCAGGCTGACTTCCTGTTCAATCATTTTGCTATTCCAGGTTTTATTGGACCAAATGCTCCAAATTCAAACACGAAGAGTCATGGTCATTGTTTTACAGCTCGGCCTTCTGCAGTGATTTTATGGGAAACAGTTTTCTGGGCCAGTTTGAGTCACATGAATCTTCAACTTCAAGTGTGATGATGGAGCCCTGTGTGGATGAAGCCCCATTTTAAGCTCAGATTTATTGCCTCTGAATAATTTTAGATGCATGCCAGGTTGGTTGTCTTTTGACACACAGTTTGGGGTGATTAATCGGCTAAATGATAAGTGAGCTGGCCATCAGACAGTTGGTTGGAATGTCGGAAATTTTAATCTGAAGCATTTAGTCAGCTGTTTGAGCTGTTCTACAGGTCAGTTTCCCAACATGGCTGCTGCCAAAAGATCTGTTATAAATTGCAAGCTTGTTTAAATATTTCTGATATACTGCAGTTTTGAATGAAACTGTTCTGTGATATAAAACTTACACAGCACACAGTCCATTTTCCACATCTGCAGCTTTGTATTTTCAGTTGTTTTCTTTTAACTTTTATGTCAGTGCACATGGAGTCTCCACATCACTAAAACTCGGGACTGAGCAGTGTTTTGGTTCTTAAATTCTGATACTGATGCTAATTATAAGTTATCAAAGGCCAAGTTTGAGAATTGATTCCTGAGCTCCAGTGATAAACAAAAGGAGACCAGTAATATGTGGAAAAAACAGTTTTGTGTTATCTGTTTTTCTAGTGTTGCACTTTGCAGATGATCCCTACACACTCATCATGATGCATCTGTGCAACCACTTTCCAGCTCAGATAATTAATGACAGTGGTTGTGACTCATCTATAGTTCGTTGCATCGTTTTTGTGTTTGGCTGCTTCAATTAAGGTCAAATCGATTAATAGACGAGCAAATATACTGAAGCCCAAAACACCCTGTCACGCAGAAATCAGCTGCACACACCTGTTGAATTTGGTTGTGGATCTGCAGGTTACGCTGACAGATATGTTGAGACTGTTTAGTGTGTGGACTGTGTGTGTAGATAATCATTAGTCAAACACGCAAAATGTACTCGTTCATGGATTCCAGTTATTCAAAATACAGTTGAGAGGTTTGCTCATTCCAGGTGTTTCCCGGAAGACCTAGTTTTAAAACACAGGAGAAACCTGGCAGTAGCAGGAGTGTTGGTGGTATCTTTGACTGAACCATCAACACATTGCTAGAGACCAAAACACTTGTTTTTATTGGCATCCTCTAGCAGGACAATGTGCCCCTTGAGCAAAACGTGCTCAGAAATTGGTTAAGGGTTCGCGAGATGCACCCTAACAAGCCGGATGACCCTGGAATTCCATAGTACCCAAAATATCTGCTGCCAGCATCCAAGTGCCAGACACCACAGGACCCCAGAGGTTTTGTGTCTGTGCCTCAACAGGTCAGAGCTGTTTTGGCAGCACAAGAGGCACACACAAAACAGCACGCAGATGGTTTTAATGTTGAAGCTGATTGTCAGTATTACTGAGGTTTGAATGCTGGAAAAAATAGCCTGGAGTTTCTTTGTAAACAGAAGAATGTAATGTGAGTTATCTTAAAATAATGCATTGCTCGGGCCAAAATTAGAAAGGTCAAAGGGGGTTTTTGCTGATTTTGGACACCTTATTGTATTACAGTTTTACTACGAGACAGTCTGTAAAGCCATATCAGAGAGAAGTAGCACTGTTCCCAATGCTTAACTTTCATAGTTATAAATTCACCTATAAGTGTTTGAACAAAGCAGCCAAGTAATAATCACGTCTTTGCTTTTAATTTGATATGGCTCTTGGGTTTTATCCCTGACTTATCAACTTCTAAGTATCCAGTCTTGAAGGGTTGCTGCTAATACAGAGACAGTTTATGCTGTAATTTGCCTGTTGTACAGATCATATTCTACCCGCTCAATGTGAACCCTAATTGTAACAGTAGCCTGCCAGAAATGAGAAAACCAGTTGAAGTTTCATTGGTAATCAAAGTAGGGAGTTGTGGCCATTTCAGAGCATCATGGTTGTTTTGTTGGCTTGTTTACAGGAACAGAATGAATTTATTCCCGTTATCTCCTTGAATGCCAAAAAGTCATGGGGTTTCACAAGGCAGCCTGAGAGCTGCAGCATTTATTTATGTTTTTTGGAAGCTTCTGAAGCCATGAGGCAATCCATCATACGAGTTTTATCTGCAGACAGAAGAGTTTGAGGTAAAACGGGTTTTTGTCAGGTCTCATCTCCCTCAATCTCCCTCCTGCTGGCTTTGCACACGAGGCCTATGCAAGCCCAAGCTTGGAAAGCAGACAAAAACTCGATAATGTGGCTTGGAGCAGTTGACACCGAGTCTATGCAAAAACAATCATAGTCATTAGTGGGAGATAGTCAAAGCCGTTGAGCTGCACCCCCTCCAAACAAACCCAGAGAACCTCCTCACTGAGTTCTTTCCTTAAGGTCTTGTGCTGAGAGGCCAGACTCTGGCACATCACAGGCAGAGAGGAAGCATTTGCTCCTTTGAAAAGATGCTGTAATGTTAATCACATGCGATTCAAATCATATGTGCAAATAAAATCTAAGTGGTTTGTTTTATCCCACTTACAGAATCTGGGCGTGGGTATCCACATACAGACAACAAAACCGAGCGCCTGAAAGTGCAGATAATCACAGGAAACAGTTTGAGAGTCAATTTGGTGTACTTTTCTACAACTGACTCACCAGATATTCAAGCAAAGCAGGTATTTTGTTACCGCACCATTATTCTGTTCAACATGTTCTCTTTGATAAGCTGGTAAGATTTAATTTAGCTAAAATTAGACACTGCCCACTTGTTCAAATACTAAAGTAAATATTACGTAGGGTTGTAGAAAACAATAGGGGACAGCTTATTAATAATGCGCAATGCAGTTCATCATCAAAAAAACCCATTCCACATCACAATAACAGCGTGTAAGGATAATAAATCCAGAGGATAATAAGGAGCCAGAGGGAAGGCAAATAACAGGAAAAAGCTCAAACTTTGACCCTTCCAGGGGTTTTACACTTCTATAAATCCACCTCCCCAGAAATGTGACTAAATGTTGTGTTGATGCACTCCACAGAGACTGATTGGCCTGTACAGTATTGTTGTTTCCTCCTACGCATTTAAGGCTACTTCTTTTTTCTGCAGACATTTAATGGATCAGTTTGAAGAGAGAAACCTCACTGCTAGACAGAGAAACAATGCAGGCAAACCTCATGCAAGCTCAAGCGCCGGCAAGGGGGTTGCCCACTTAAGTGGGCTGCGTCATATTTTAACCTTACATTCATGCAGCACTTTATTCTTTACACTTCAAGTACTTTATCTAGCTCACATTCAGGTTAACCAGTTAAGCCAACATGCATGTCTGTAGCAGCAGTACGTTTTTCCCCTTTGACTTGTCATTTCTTGTTTTACCTCAGAGTAAGCAAACGCTGCTCTTTTTACATGATCACGATGGGTAAGAAGTGTTTACAGGAACAACCCCAGATCGTTTGATCACTCAACAGTTCAGAGAAACAACCACCCCCAAAATCACGTGTTCAGTAATTGTGTCTCTTCACTGGCTAATGTTTAACTATTTACAAGTAATTTTCCATTGATTCAACATAACATTAAGACTTCAAGATAAGAAGATCAAAAGGAAGGAAAATATTCTTCCGTCTCCGCAGATCTTTTTTTTTTGCACACAAACATATGCAGCATATGGACCTCAGACGTCTAAAATATCACTAAAATTAATAGCAGTATTAACCAAGGCCCTGATGTACTACTGAAGATTATCGTTATTTCAAAAATAAGGTAATTAGCTCTACCCTCAGGGTCTGATCTAATTTTATATTAACTGTTTATTATATCATCAAAAGCAGCTGCTAAACCAACACAAGTCTTTTTAATAACTATTTCATCCCTGCTTTGCTCTTTCTCTTTCCAAAGTAGTCCAGCACGAACAAAAAATGAAAAATGAATGCTCCGTAGCTGCTTTCCCCCGCTTTATTTGTCCAAGTTGAGGTCAGCGCAATAAGAAAAGCCATTACGTGAAACATTTCAGACTTGATTTGCTTGCACTGACAGGCTGGTTAGGATGCAGGCATGGGCTAACTGATCATTGTGCCGTTTTGTTGTGGGCCACGCAAGTCTCATAATGCCACATGTGCTCGCTCTGACTCGGACTTCAGATCGGGCCATGGGAAAATATGGTTCCCCAGAGCTGGTTGATCTCAGCAGCTCTGTGTGTCATGGTGGTTTTAGGGGAAGGAATGTGTGATGTGTCCTACATGCAAATATTCAAGTGCACTGACAGTTTTCCAGCCTCAGAAAGCTTCTCTGTAATCATGCTGCTCAGATTCTTCTCTCTACTTTCACATGTTAAGAGTACTAGTCATTACATTTATTATTATGATTATTCTGTATCTGTATGCTTGAAACCTAATTTACTGTCAACACATGCATAAAACAGAATACAAACATACTATATATACACATATATATACACATATATATACGTGTATATACATATACACATATATATACACACACACACATATATATATATATATATACATGCATACATATGTTATTTTGAAAGTGACTGCTAGTCAACAACAACCAGAGGCTGTGGCTCCGGAGGAAGAGAGGGTCCTCTACTAATTGGAAGGTTGGTGGTTTGATCCTCAGCTCTTTCACACTGAGAATCCCTCGGGCAAGAAACCAAACTCCAAGTTTCCCTTGATGCATCCATTGCAGTGTGAGTGTGTGTGAATGATGGACAAGGTGCTTAGGTGTAGAAAACTACTTTAACATAAGGTTTAACAGCCATGGTGAGACAGTAGGCTACTTAGATGCTCACTAACCCTTTGAAATGCTTCTTTAAATCTCATGAACTTATTCTGTCCTCATTTTTTGAGATCACCATGACTTAAAATAGCTAAGTGAACACATAAAGAAAAAAAGGATATCTCAATCACAGCTGCCTTCAAATTTACAGAGAAATATTAGGTAGACCTAAACTGACTGGTTAAGTCAGTGTAATCTTTCATGAGCGAGTCAATAAGTGTGTAATGTAAGTGACAGGTTTTATTTTAAGACTACTTTAGCTCCACAGTCAACTCCTCTGTGTATTGGACCAACAAGTAACCTGAGCAGCAAAGCCTGCTGACGACACACGCACACGCACATGCACACGCACACGCACACACTACCAGGCCAATCAAAAGTCGGGGTACAGGGCCTCATCCTGTTACAACTCCTGCCAACAGGAGAGCCGATTCATGCTGGCACCATCAAAGAGAAGCACGGCAGCAGGTGAGAGTATTAACATTCTTTGGTTAAAACATGAGGATGTGTTTATTCTCCTCTCCATGTCTAACGACAGCATCTGGAAACCAAACATCCACTGAAGCAAACTGTTCTTCCTATTTGTGTTCTGTTAATTCCCACGTAATTGAGATAGTGACATTTGACAAAGGTTTGAAGACAGGCACATACCTGTTAGTTTCATTATGTCACAACCAGTCAGTCTTTTAACAGGCACGCAACATGTTTATTTTCTACCTAATGTACCTAAGCACTATTTTATTATGATATAGAAAAAGTATTTTGCGCTATAACAGCTACTGCACACAAGAACACAAATATTAAAGACACATATTTGCACATTTTAGGATTTAGCTTCTGCTCTGCTGTAGTCAGACTCAGTTTTGTTTAATCGTTAGCATGCTGAATAGCCTGATGCCAAGCAGCAACCCCACTAGTTCAGAAGCCGAGTCAATCACACTTGATCCCTGTGTTAAAATACCTAATTTTACAGCAGACATAAAGTTTAGAGCTGGTACAAAAAGTTTTTTGTTTCTATGGCCAATTTCACCATTCATGACATCTGCATGGGTGTAAAAAGTTGGCTGTGAGTGACAGTGGTTGAAGAACAGCTCTGTTATAAAGAATGTCTTGTTTATGGTACCAGTAAGACAATGAAACATGATGCCAGAACTTCAGTAAAGATCCATGAACTTAAATGCTAAGGTGCCAAACCTTTAATAAACTAAATTTCACTGACTCTGGTAAGTTATGGTGTAAATAAAAATTTATAATATTTGGTTTTCATAATCTCCATAATCCCATGCAATCCCTCCAGCTAAGTCAGGATCTGCTCCAGGATCTCCTGAGCTGGATGTTTCTGGAAAACCTCACAAGGGATGCCATCCAGAATCAACTATGATTAGATGCATAAAAAAGCAGAATATAGTGGACTTATATTTTAATATATTGCATACCGTGACAAAAAAAGTGGCCAGGTCCACTTACTGCATTGGCAGTCTGGCATGTGTTTTTTAGTGTTGTGTCATTAACTGAATTGTTAGATATGTACAAAATTCGCCTATTTAATATCATTAGCTAAAAGTGCAGAGCACTAAAAGCTGTTGAGAAATATCACAGCTGAAAAAGTGACTTGTATTTCCATCTATAGCTACATCAACAGAACTGGCCAGACATGGGGTTAAATAATAATACCACTAAAAACATGACACGTATTAACTTTACGCTGCACCTCCTTAAACCCAACCTAAAGAGGAATACTTTTTCTTCTTGCCCATCAGCCTTTTTACTTTTTAAAAGTTCTTTTAGAAGCTGGGATTACAGCTATGCAGGATATCAGCAGGTTATAACCATCCATTTGCTATGTGCAGTATAGCTGCAACATAACTGCTGTCCAACCTTTCAATGTGAGTTATGTTTGTTTGAGGGTCCCATACCACATCCGTGTCCATTCTGCTTGACCTGCACCCACTACTTACTCGACAGCTTAAATCCCTTCATAAATTGGGGTTAGGAAATTAGAGGGCAAACTTCATTGTTTGCCAATTAAACAAACAGAATTAATGAGATGCAGCAATGATTTACACAGCTGCTATGTTTTAAATGTTAATAATCCCACTTTTAGCTGCAGGAGAATTGCCTCTAATATTCCCAGTGAGAGAATTTTGTTGACACATCAGTCTGAGGGACAGACAGCAATGTCCCTAATGTGGGATCGAGAGCCATTATGTGGGACTGACAGCATTCCAGTGCCTACAATTAAGGCTCAGCTCTTTGACCACAAAATACAAGATGGATAAGCAACAACTGTTTCTATGCTCATCTCATGGTGTAAAGACGAGCTTGTCAAGCACATCATGAAGAAGTAAAAGTTTCTGGTTGTCAAAAACACACTGATCTTCTTTTCATTTTTAATAACTATAGTGGGCTTATGCATGTGAGATCACCCTGAACGGAAATGACACACAGACACACACACACACACACTAACTCTGGATGGACTCACCCATTCTTGTACAGCTAATTAGCTTAGGAGCAATTTTGATTAGATCTTTAAAGTAATGTAAAATGTATACATTCATGATTTCACTTACGTGACATTTTTGGAGAATTTAATGCACTGCTGACATTTCTTCAGCTTTGAAATAAATATGGCAAACTTGTTAACAAAAAGCACCCTGGTTAAAGGTCCAGCAGTTACAGAGGAACATTATTAATCACTTAGATTTGTGTTTCTGGCCATGTTTTGATTTTAATTTATAGCTTTATTTACATTCTCCACCCACTCCTGTTGTAAACCTGCACAAGGCTATACTGTTTACCAGCTTCATTTGATGTGGAGCATGTAATGGTTACAATATAGCAAAAATAGAACAGCAATCTCATTGCAACTATGGTGAAAGAGGGGGAAAAAAGTAATTGGTTGCCAAAGGACTGCAGTCAATTTCTTAAAAATTATGTATTTATTAATTTATTTCCTGTTAGTGACCAATTGCAAGTGGTTGTAACGTCCTCATCCTCGGGGCAATCACTTTCTGGTTCAGAATTTCTGTTTCAAAGGGATTTTTGTGGCTGTGAGATACTGAAGCCCAAGTTGCTCTCGCATCAAAGTATGAATGTTATATAGAAAGCATATAGGTGTGGAAAAAAAGAGCTTGTATGGGTGTATGTGTGTATGTTGTATAAAGTGCTTTGAGTGGTCAAGTAGAGTAGAAAAGCTCTATGTAAGAACCACTACCACATCTATGAGGTTCTGGCTGGACTAGACTGGAATGTGAATTTCTGGTCATGTAGAGGGCAAAACATTTGTGATTTTTCACTGTTTTTTGACAGTTTATTGCCATATTGTAACAAATTGCATGTACTTGCCAACTTGACCAAATTCATTTGCAAACTGATGGCACACTTTGTGCACCTTATTGCTCTTTGATCGCTGTCTTAACACATCAAAGTCACTTTGAAGATGGCGACTGACTGAGTGTGGTCACAGACCAAGTCAAAGCAACCATTTCAGAGGTCACAAGTCATCACAAGTTCATTGCACAGGGTCACAATTTTATTTGTGCTGTGGTCTCCACCCGCTGTTTTGCCCTGTGTGGATTTGCATCACTCTTTCAAAGCAAAACGTAGCCTGTTACATCAAAAATGTTCCTCTATTAGAAACAGAAAAGTTGCAGATTGGATCATAGCAATGAGCTAAACTCACCAATGACTAATTAGGAAAATAAAGTATATGGTAAATGGACTGATTCTTATATAGCGCTCTTCTACTCTCCCGGAGTACTCAAAGCACTGTATACAACATGCCTCACTCACCCATTCACACCCACTTATACAAGCACTTCTAAACTCAAGTGCAACTAATAAACATTCACACACATTCATACTCCAATGAACGCATCGGAGGGCAATTTGGGGTTAGTATCTTGCCCAAGGATATTTGGCATGCAGACTGGGGGAGCCAGGAATCAAACCACCAACCTTCCAATCAGTAGCTGATCTGCTCTACCACCTGAGCCACAGCCACCCCATGGGAAGGCTACAAAAGGTTCTGAAAATACAGTCGCACAAGAGCCGGAGGAAGAAATGGTGGGCAAAAAGAAAAAGGACAGAAAGAGAAAACGGGTCTCTGAAGAACCCAGGGATGA
>VUQG01001908.1:3596-18193 GCA_015106755.1 Etia nguti | reverse complement strand
AGGTTCACTGAAAAAAAAAAAAAAAAAAGCAAGAGAAGTGCCTCGGGCTTCTGGCCGATCTAAGTGCTTGGCAAATAGGTGAAGTTACTGTAGCAGTCTTTGGGATTTTCGAAATCCATCAGAAAAAAGAAAAAAAAAAAACGAGAGAGAGAAAGAGAAAAAAAAAATAAATGGTGTAGAAGCAGATACATCGATGATGTTGTTGTTATGTTAGAAAGCTCCCTGGAGTCTGACATTTGGAGGTCTTTCAACTTCAAGTGAGGTAGAGAGGCTTGTCTCGAGCTCCCATGCCGCTGCTGCTGAGGAAAGAAAGAAAAACAGCGTTAATGTATGGTTGGATATACGTGTGAATACGGGGGTGTTTATCCTATATTTCACTGGGAAAACGCTGCAAGGATTGTTAAACGTTTGTCACGGAGGGACTGGCATTAGAGAGCGGCTTCAGAACAAACATAAAAGCTGACGATGAAGCGCGCACATCAATAAGCGTGAAGCCAAAATTTGAAGATCACTTGTTACTTGAAATGTCAAACACAAAGTCTGTTCTCCAGTTATCTCTACTGACATACTGGAGACAACTTAGCTCCCTCCAAAACTACAAACTACAATGACTTGACACCGAGAGTAAAGGTTTAAGCAAACACCCAATATTACTTCAAAGACTGTCAAACATGATTTGACCTAGGCGCGATCCCGTTTGACATCCAGATGAATCAGCTCTAAATACAGGAGACGCCGACTTCCAGCTCAGCTGCCTCTCAAAGTAGCGACACAGCGTTTCAGGTGTGAGACAAAACATTTTTCTTGTGCCCGCTCGGATATCTTGATTCAATAAGGCAACGTGTGCCGAGCGAAACACGGGGAAACTTAATTGGATGTCACACTTTTTTCCAAGCTTGGTAATAGCATTGTTCTACTGCTGCATTACTCATTTCAATTTCAAGGAGATGCTTTGCTTTAGCAGGGAAATTGCAGTTTATGATTAATACTGTCTGAGTCTCTGAGTGTGAAAGTGAAGTGGTTTAGAGTAACTCATTTGGAAAATGAGTAACTGTCAGACAGCTGCTTAGTATTCTCAACAATCAAATGTCTTGGATTGCACTCACAGAGGGACAGAGCTTTTTGTGTGTGTGTGTGTCTGACTCTGTAATCCCCGTAAGGAAAGAACTAATATCACTAACAACATAATATTGTAAGCGGTGCGAAGAGCTCACCTGCAATGGTTGGGTCCACAGTCCCTGTTGCAGTACTCGCTATCCCAGTCGGGGTTCTGGCCGTGCACTGGATTGGGGGCCCCGGGAGACTGTGAGCCCCCAACACTGTTCTGGTAATCAGCTTGAATATGGGAGAAACCCTGCAGATAGCAGGAGAGGCGAGATGAGCACAGGATGTTACACAACTTCAGCTTTATGATGGCCAGCCATCAGAGTTTGCTGAGCCATGATACTGTATAAGGCTAAATGTTGCCACTGGTCTATATGAGTTGCTACGCATTCACATTTGGCCCCATTGCATTGACGAAATCACCCTTCTTAGTTTGGCAAGACACCCTGCTGCTGGAATGGAAACATTATGGACTCAGAGGGAAAGAAGAAAACAGTTTGATTGCCACTAAATGGGTCTTTTATGCGTTAAAAGAGGAATTGAGAACTCTTTATTAGAGAGCGAGGCTTCACTGGAAGTTTTTCCTCTTTAGAAAACAGCAGTAACCGATGAGTAAGTGTTGTTGATTTTATATTAAATCACAACAGGAAAAGCATTAGATGCTGAATATCTATGGAAGATAATTAGGAAGTAAATAAAGGTGATGATATTTGTATTCTTGGTAGAAAAAAAGTACATGTGAAGTGAGTCTAGAGGAGACACAAATCCCTTTGGGCTTATATAAAGAAAGGGCATCTGGTGGAAAATATCTGGCAAATGAAACACATGCAGAGCTACTCAAGTGGCGACCTGGTGTAAACAATCGGGTAGCTGAAAGTAGCTCATGATGTCTGCTAGCATGTGTGTTGTTGGTCATCTGTAGAAGAAGCATGCATGGTGGATTTTAATAACAGCTAGACCAACCTGTTGGCTGAGAGGAGGGGAATGCAGAGGTGCCTGGAGCCCCATTTGGTGTGAGATGATTGGTTGCGACTGCTGCATTCGGATTGGCTGGTTGAGCAGGGTGCTCTGATGCAGGGAGAGCTGAGCGTGCGGATGCAGAGGTGGGCTGATTTGGAAGGGTGCTGGGGGAGAGGCACTCATGCTGGGTGGGAGCATCTGGGACTGGCCGAGGGTCTGCGCCAGTGTGTGGCGGGGTGGCCCGCCGTAGCTCTGGAGGTCTGACAGGGGAAAGGAGCCCGGCGGGCCCAGGTATGGTGAGGAGGGCTGAGGGGGCACGCTGTACAGGGGCTGCTTGGGGGGCATCATGTGGGAGGACTGGCTGGTCTGCTGGGCACTTTTTGGTTCAGGGTCATTGTATGTCTGTGGATGAAAATACATCATTTTAAAAGGCAAGAAAGGCCCCGTTAATGACACTGCACTCATCAGCCAATATTCATCTGATAATAATACGTCTCCCTCATTCTTTTTAAAGAGAAGCTTTTTTTTTCATCATGCTCTGTATTGTTGAATAGGTTTTATTTTTTTTAAACTGCATGCATTGTTATGCTACAGGAAAGTGCCAGCAAGCAAACCAGGTGGTATCTGTTTCCTATCACAGCCACAGGGATATCCTGCTATTTTCCATCATACATTTTTGTTGGACTCACAGCAAATTATTATTTTTGAAAGCAATAGTTTGAGATCTTTGCTTCTTTGCTTTCTTTCTAAGATTTCGATGAGAAAAATCAACAGATCCATGCAGCTGTTTCCCCTGATCTAGTATTTATGCAAAGCTGAGCTAGCTTTCTTATTAAGCATGTAGGTATGTAATAAAGGCTTTTTCATCTAATTAGAACCTAAACAGGCTATCTCCCAAAGCGTTACATTTACTGCAGAATTTTATTGGAAAGCTTGCACCCTTGCACAAATTACTTTCTTTATTGACTGAGGCTTTGTTTACTAAATCTCTACAAGGCTGCAGGCTGTGCGTAAAATATAATCTATATCAATATTCATAATGCACAAAATATGAGAATAAACCCCTGCTGGATTTTTCTTTTAAGCATGTGACAGTTGTCACCTCTACACTCATGTAGAGGAGCTGACAGATGGGCAAAGATCGTACAGATTAAAAACAAAAAAATCCTAAACTTTACCAAAATCAACCCTCCGAATTTGACCTTTGTCAGGCTGGACAGTACCACTCTGAGCAGGTGCAACACCCGTAAAACACCCCACCTCTATCTTCACCCCACCCTCTCCAGGCTCCTGTGATGAGCTGTCAGATTGCTCATCTCCAGCCATCAGTGTTGATTAGAAGGTAATGGAGCCCATTTGTATGAATAGAGCAAGGGGCCGAGGTAATGATCAATACACACCTTGACAGATAGATGGGAAAAGGAGAGGGACACACACACACACACACATGCGCGCGCACACACACATACATATATGCAGGACCCCAGGCAGAGAAATGAGACTGTTTGCCTGCAGAACAAATGGAATGACAAAAGGAATCTTCACCACACTACATCGTGTGTTGTTAATACAAGACGGCACTAAACAATGCAATTCACAGCCCTCCTCCATGCCTTTCTTTATTCCCTGTGCTACGTTGCTGGTTTATACAAACCGGCATCATTCATGGGGCAAAAAGGATGTCATAGATCTGAATTAGCGGGAAAGTGTCAGAGGTGGGAAAGGCAGCAAAGCCCACGATTGCCTCTGCTGATTTGGATGTGCTTCCAGCTCTAGATGACGAGAGGAAGGACTAATGCAGGACACAGGCAAATTAAGAATTGCTTATTTCCAAAGATACATACAGTATAGAGTATCTGATAGCACACATAGCACATAAGACAGTAATTATATTGTCCTCTCTATGCCGCATACACATTATGGCCATTATGGATGTGTGCTTTGACTGGCCGACCCCTCCCCCAACCCTTCACCCTATATCACCATACCAACTACAAACCCCTACCCCCACTGTGCACCCAATGGAAATGAAGTATTGTTCCAAATATGGCCTGCACTTTTAGCATCAGATGCCCCCCCCCCCAACCCCACCTTTTTCCACCACCACTAGCTCATGCGAAAGAAGGTCCTCCCAGCCCATTAGCAAGTATTTTACATCCAATCCATCATCAGCCTTAGCCAGGGCCTGTGTATCATAAGCGTTACCTTGGAAACCAGACTGGCTCGGTACGCGGCCAAGGCTTTCAGGTACTCTTTCTTAGCCGCCTCGGTTTTCCTCTTGTACCCCTGTGAAGAAATAAAATCAAAACAAGAGGCTTCAGGTGAGAGCAGAGTTTGACTCGCTCATAAACGTGCAGACACGCACAGACACACACATCTGTCAATAAACACACACACAACTTTTTTTTTAAGGCTACTCTAACACTCTCTTAAACACATCCTGCGCACATGAACATGCACGCACACACAAACAGACACACACATACACATAAAAAGATGCTTAATGTTTCCCTTTCCATCAGAGCCAATGGTACAGAACACCTCTATTTCCTCATCACAGCGCTAATACTCCCTCATCTCAATGTGTCTCTCTCTATTGTAGCGACACATCATTTCCATTCCAATCCACCTAGAGAAATGAACTGGAACTTCTCTCTCTCTGTCCCTTTAGCTCCACAATAACACTATCAGTACATTAGTGATAAACCAGAATGGTTGTTGTCATTTGGCACATTACGATGTGAGTTTTGTTTGAAACTGCCTTTCATATTGTCAGAGGGATGTACAAGCCTCTGATGTCATGCAACTCCCTGCCGCTGTGTTTTCCGACAGACTGAAGTGTGTTTGCATGAAGAATGTGAGTTTGTGAGGGCACATGGACTTCTGCGTGTGTGCTGTTGCACAGGTATTTTCTGCCAGCATATATAGGTATATATATATATATATATATATATATATGTAATGATGAGTGTCTGTGTAGGATGCAACGGCACGATGGAAAATGGTGCTATTAACTATAAGGGCTATGAGGCAAAATTAGGCAAAATTATGTCTATTATGCAAAACAAAAAGAAAAGATACAGAAAAATCCTTCTTAGTAGGAAAAAAATGTGTTTATATACTGTACTGTTTTTGCAGTATTGGATATGAACACATTTACTGATAACAAAACGATACTTTTCTAAATGTTTTTCCACAAACACGTCTATTCATTTAGCAAAGAACCTGAAACTTTAATAATCTTAAAAGTTTTCTGAAAACAAGCCACAATGCAGGAACTTGAAATCATTTTGTGTGATTGATGTGCACTGGTAAAGCACTAAGCTAGTCTAGAAGCTATACAGGAGCTTTGCAGAGCCCTGTCTGAACTCTTTTACATCCTTTCTTAAAATTACACTTCGCTCATCCCATGAAACAGCCTAATTAATTAAGAGCTAACAACTGCGATCTCTCTTGGAGGTGAAAAACCCACGAAGACTAAAGTGATGGCCGTCTATATCTGTCATCAGTATTATTTCCCACCTATTACTGCTGAACTGAAACTAGAGATCATGTCGAATAGAGAAAAAAAAACAATAGATTGCTCCTCCTGGATAGCCAAGATGCCCTTCAGCTCAATCCAAGGATGAGTCGATAGTGGAGGGAGCGCACTAATTCTGTATTCTAGGCAGGATCAAAATAGAAGGCGAGAGATATAAATAAAGAGAGTGGAAATGAGAACTTCACACATTCCAGCTTGTCAGAGGGCCAATGAAGATACATATTGTGGAGGCTGGTGGGACAGAGGAAACGGGACACTACCTTGGCCTAGCGCTTTGTGGGAGTTTTTTTTTGGCAAAGATGATTTTCACTTTTTCAGTTTTACTTCTGGAAAAGCCTTTTTCACTTTTCGATGGACACTGCACTGCTAAGAAAGATGCCTTTGATAGTTAACAGTAGAGCTGCATTCACGTGTGATTGCTTGCTTTTGCAGGGGTGTGCGAGTGCGTGCGTATGTGTGTGTTTACCTCCTGCATAACATTATCAGTCCTAGACTCTTTAAATCTCCCCAGGCATGTTTATATTTTTCCCATACTGACCATTTCCTGCCTATAAAATGTCCTACTTTGTTAGTCTCAGACTGTTTTATGGCTATTGTTGCAGAGAACACTCCCCCTCCCTCCGTTTCCTTCCCTTTGGTAGAATTAAATTTAGAAAGAAAATCATTTTAATGAGAGTCAGGGGAGTGGGGATAAACGGATGGATTATCTTTGGAAAGAGAAGAACTAGCTCATTAAGGTGAGCTGTATCTCACAGCAATGTTCTGGTAATTACACGGCAGATAATGCCAACGACAGGCTGCCCGCCTCTGCTGCAGCACACGCGCCATCTACTGGAGCGACCGCAATCAAAATCTGTACGTGTGTTTGTGTCATTGCACATTGTGCATGCTCCCAACTGGAAAGTTCATTTTGGTGCCTAGACTTTTGCACAGCATGTTGTTTCAGACCTTCCGCACAGTTTTTACCTGCTTCTGTTCTTCACCTAGGCTGTCCCACATGGAGGCCACGATCTTGGACACATCTCCGAAGGTAGCATTCGGGTTTTGGCCCTTGATGGCTGCTTGGGTGTCTCTGAAGAAGAGCGCGTATGCGGACACGGGTTTCTGTGGCTCGTTGGGGTCCTTCTTCTTCTTCTTCTTTTGAGGTTTGGGTTTGGGCTTCATCATTTCAGCTGAGGGTCGCTTCTCACTGCTTATCTGAAGACAGAAGAAATGGATGGGGAGAAAGAGAGACAAGGAAACCGTCATAAATCACTTCATAATATCAGCTACCGCAGAAAGAAGTTTTATGTGCCTGATGCATTGGTTGGACAAGATACTCTAGTTTTTCCAAGGCATCATGTACAGTATATGTAGGTTATGCACAAACACAAGTTTGTACAATTTTAGAGAAAGTTACACTGAATTTCAGTAGCAACTAAAACGTGCCAAAAACTGCAGTACCTTTAGTGCCCAAACTGATCTACACAGATTATTGTGGGCAGCACAGTCAGGTGGGTAGCACTGTTGCCTCACAGCATGGTCCTGGATTTGGATGCACCGACCAGCTGGGGCCTTCCTGTGTGGGGTTTGCATGTATTCTCTCCAGGTAGGCGTGGGTTAGGCTAATGAGCAATTCTAGATTGGCCATAGCTGTGAATGTGAGCGTCTGTTTGTGTTAACCCTGCAACAGACTGGTGACCTGCTCAGGGTGTACCCTGGTAAAAGGCTGTAAAAAGATGATTTTGGCCCCTATAGCTAATTAGCCACCTAGCTGAGTGGGAGGATTTACAGTTCCACTCATCCTTGTAAACTTTAAGGTGTAAAGTTTGGGGTGTGTCCACTTTGACTGACAGGTGGAGGAAGGCAGACAACTTCACCTCCACTAAAGTCACTGAACTTGACCTCTGGCCTTGGTTTGTGGTGCCTTTAGGAGTTTAGATTTTAAATGCAGCTATGTGATAAATACAGTAATTTAAGCAGGTTTGGGTTATAGGGACATTTCCCAGTAAGCAACGTTGGCAAAATGTCACTAGTTGCTAAAATTAACGGCTGCTGAATTAAAAGATATTTCATATTTTCCTTTTTTCCTCCTTTTTTAATGCTTCTTTCAAGTATACCAGAAATAATGGCATGTTTTCAGGAAACCAGCAGAGAGGGAATTTTCCACACACTCAGTTTGTCAACAATAATACACTGCAATCTCTCGACATTTTCAGGAGGCAAAACTGTTCACATCTGTGTGATGTACTTGATCCAATACACATGAATACATTCTCATTTTCCATGCAGGGCTTTGACTGGGAGTCAAATCCAGGTCACCTGATGCTGGATGTGATTCTATATGGAAATTGCCTTCTTTACGGAGATGAACGGAGAAGGGAGAGGGAGCCAGGAGAGAGAGGGAGAGAGAGAGACGGTGAAGAAAAAGTGATGGCTTGATGTTGCCATTAGTAGCAGTGGAACATCAGTTAACCTGATTTCCTGGTTACTATAAAGGCAGAAAAAAAACAATCTAATTTCCATCCATATCATAGAAATAATGACATGCAGAATATATGATGATATACATTGGTATTAAGTCAAATGAAGGATGTTTATGTGCACTCTTCGCCGTTGCGGGGTTATGCCGAGTTACTCAAACGCTGTTAAGAGCTCTGAGGGAAGTGACAGCGAATTCTTCTCTATTTTGGCGAACGCACATCATCTCCAAGGCCAAGTTCCTGTTTCATCATGTTGCATTTTTTTGAAATTCTAACCATCTTTGAATGTTTGCTTTCATAATCCACTCATCCAGGGGTTTCAGTGGTAAAACTCAGTGGGGGTGCAAACCGTGAAAAAAGATTTGTCCCTGCGTGAGTATCAAACAGCAACTTTAGGACATTTAAAGACGTTCATTTCCATCCAATGCATACTTATCAGTAGATTAAGCAAAGGCCGTGTTTTCCCCTTTCACCGTCGATTGGAAAACAAGAAACGACTGCCTTTGAAAACTGCATTGTTTTTAGCGAGGCATTTGCCAAACAACACACTGTATTCCACACAGCATGAAATTAACTAATCAAAATTCAAGGTCCAGGAGCACATTTGGCAGCTAAGGAAAACTTCAAAATGGCCTTTGTGGTGTGAAATGAATGAATGTTCCCCATTCAGGATGATGTGAAAGTATTGCTTGTCTATTTCACAGCTTACAGGTAATATTCTTTTTTTTTTTTTGTGCGAGTGTGTGCGGTTTCATTAAAAAATAATCATCCCTCACTTTTAGGCAATGAGGCAGAAGACAGGCATTTGAAACGACATCTGTTCCACCCAAGCCTTTGAAGTGAAAATAGAATAAACTGAAGGTAGAGCTAATGGAATGACAAAACAGAAAAAAAAGAAGAAGAAGGCTAAATAATCGCCAGGAAAATTCACATGTATTCATACAGAGGAAAGAATGATGACACACAACAGCCCACAGCAGAATGCAATCAACCAGGAGAATAAAGGGCGTATTCTTTCATTTCTTTCTTTATTTCCACGTCTTATAATCGGAGATTCATGTTCTCAGCTCAAGTATATACAGTAAAAAGCTGACAGTGACTCTGAAAGATTAATAAAGGTGGCTCACATACTTCTAAAGAGACAACAGTAAGTGAAAACTGCTCACTCTGCACAGTATTAATAATTTTCTCCCAGAAAAATAAGCAGGAAAAAAAAATCACCCCCTCAGATGATTAATTTGTCCTCATCTTTCTTCAGCATGTTTCATCTAAATCTAATTCTGAAAGTGGTTTCCTTCATTTAGGAGATTACCTTTATATATAAATATATCTGTATTAAAAAAAAACAAAAAACCCCACAACTTAATGTAAACTTCTCTGCAAAAAAGGCAATTTAACACCGGATCTTTTTTCTTCCTTAACAAAGTACCACAGAGAAACATTTTGTATTAGAATATTAAACTAGGCCCACTGGCCTGTGATTTTGCCTGCTAAATAATCTTTTTGTTATAATTCGTTCTGCCTGGTTTCTCACACTCGAGCGCTGAACACCTATTAAGAGAAAACTCCACAGCTTTGACTTTATATTTAAGATGACCAGTGTCTGGTAGAGCATTAATGGCACAGTCTTCTGTAAAACGAAACATCTTTCAAATGAGAAAGTGAAAAAAGTGATCACAACCATATTCATCACTGCAGTTTTTTCTTACTGGCCTTGCAAACTATTGATGCCGGATAAACACTTACCCACCACACAGCCAACTACACAACATCAAGCTTATTTTGCCGGGTTCTCTCGTGCAGGTGCAGTGAACAGTAATGATTATGACAGCTGTTGTTGTCAGTTGAGAAAAAGAGACGGTCAAATCCCTTATTCATAATGCAACATCTCGTGGCTCCAGTGCATTCTGGTCTATTTTCTGATACTGTTACTGATAAGACTGGTATCTTGTGCTCTTGCTTGTCACCATGCAAAATGTCAAGACTTGAAACTCTTTTTGTTATATGCTTACAATAGACAGATTTTAACCTGAGTGATATTTTTTTCTTGTCTTTCATCACTGTTATTGTGCTAAAGCTATCTTAACATATAACACTATGTTATTTACCAATTTATTGAGCCATTATTTTTATTTTTTATCATTTCGAAACACAAAGGGAAATTCTAGGCAAAACTCAACCCCTCATAACCTGGAGCTGTACCTTTAGTTTAAACACAGGGCTCCTTGTTTAAAAAGTATTCACATTTATAGTGCTGGATGGATTCAGTGCAGCCCCAACAGTTAAATTCACTGCAGCAGTGCAGAGGTCTCCTTTGGCTTATTTTCTAATTGTAGCTTGCAAAGTAAATCACTCACATGTTTTACATAAAAATGTACCAGGGATAAAACTGTCAAGAAACATGTAGCCTGATGAGATTATTGACCAAATTCAAGGATAAATTTCAAAAGTAAATAACAAACTGTGGAAAAAAATATCAAAGCAAATCCACCTGTAACAATTTAGCAGGATGTCTTTGGCATTTATATATAAAATCAGGCAATCACATTACAGACAGGCCAGGCCAGACAGGTTTATTTAAGTATTTCAGAAACTGTTGATCTACTGGGATTTTCCCACACAACCATCTCTAAAGTTCACGGTAAATAGTCCAAAAAAATATCCGGTGGGCGAAAATGCCTCGTTGATGTCAGAGGTCAGAGGAGAACGTCCAGACTGCTTCAAGCTGATAGGAAAACAACAGTAGTTCAAAACAACCACTCGTTGCAACCAAGGTATGCAGAATATCTGAATGCACAAGACAGTGAATCTTGAAGCAGATGACACCAAAACTGGACAACAGAAGATTGGAAGACATCGCTTGGTCTGACGAGTCTTGATTTCTGCCTTGTATCAACAGCTCAGTATAGTGGTGGTGGTGTTAGGGATATTGTCTCAGCATGCTCTGGGCCTCTGAATATCAACTGAGCATCACCTAAATATCACTGTCAAGTATTGTTGCTATGTTCTTCCCTTTATGACCATAGCGTACCCATCTTCTGATGGCTGCTTCCAGCGGGATAATGTACGATGTCACAAAACTGGTTTGTTGAACATGACAATGAATTCACTGCACTCAAGTGGCCACCACAGAGGACCCTTGGGATAAAGAATAAAGGTAGCTCCGAAGGCAAAAGGAGGTTCAACCTGCAGGGTGTACCTAACAGATTGGCTGATGAGTGCATTTAATAACATTTTCTAAAGTTAAGTAATTGCCTGCCAATTCTCTCCATGCAAGAAGACACAATGCACATTCACAGAGCAGACGTACACTGATGCTAACAACAACAAAAAAATGCTTTTAAAGACTGTGATTAGGAGGTCGACCAGAAACAGCACACGGATGTCGTAGTTAAGACCATCGTGTCCTGTACTGAGCAGCAGAGACTAAATATATTTCCAACACAGCTTTCTAGTTTACCAGGAAAAGATTGAACTATAGAGTCAGCCTTAGCCTGCTCATCCCATCAGCATTTCTGTTGTCTGAGAGCGAGCGAGATAGTGATGGAGAGAGAGAGAGAGAGAGAGAGAGATGGAAGGGGTGGTAGGTGAAGAGAAAGAGATAAGGAAAAGGAGGGGTAGCTGTAATTCTGAATGGACAGCACTGCACTGGCAAGACAAGATTAGAATTGACAGCCTGGTAACTGCGTCACTATCAAAACAGCAAAGAGAGAGAGATAGAGAGAGAGAGGGGTGGAGGTAGATTTGGGGAAGAGTGAAGAAAGTGAGATGCAAAAAAAAAGAAGAGCCGATCTAAAGGAAACAGAAGGAGTGGAAAGATATAAAAAGAAGAGGACTCGCAACGAGGATTGTGTGCACGCGCGGCGACTGACAAAGCTTAAGAGACATGAAAATTAGACAATAAAATCTGATAATAGCATGAGAGTGTATAAAAGTCTTTCTCCAATCACAGTCTTCTTATCATAGTCATTATCATATACAGTGAACAGCAAAGTGGAAAGTGCTGCATAATGTATCAGCTTTGAAAGGCCATAAAAACAAACAGGAACTACTCTAAGGTGATGCATATCCTTTCTCCTTACAATGATGACTGTTACACAAAAGCAAATACTGGGCACAACGCTAAATCAAAATGAATGCCATCCACTTCCAAAATCTACACACCTTGTTTCATAGATGCACACACACACTATTGGTTTTTAGTGTGTTACACAGTTTGATCTACACAGTAGCTCGAAAAAAAGAAGAAGAAGATAAAACCCTATTTTTACATGCTTTTTTTTTTTTTTGCAGTGAGTGTGCAGTGGCCCGGAGAATGAGCAACAGACTATGAGAGGGTTTTTAAATCTGCAGTTTAAGAACATCAATCGAAAGCTGGTAGTGAAATAAGCTTTGGCCGAGGACTGTAAAAGCAGATTTAACAAGCCGACGTCTCAATAACAAATCATCTAACATTGTTTTCCCGATACAGATTAGCACCTTAATGTTATCTCGAGAATAAAGTACACTTTGAAAGAGGCAAGAAGGGCCAGATGAAGCGAAACTCCGGATGTGGCTATTTACTGAAAATCTGAACACAACTGTTTCTTCACCTATCTGCATCACAAATTCCCACAATGGAAAGAAATGCGACATCCCTGATGCTCACTACTTTCTGTTGCATTTTAAAGGTTCTCCAACACTTACGCTCGACACTTCTCAGTGATGATGCAGAATGATGACATATAAATGGCTGCAATCCCCAATTCCCTTTCATTTCACAATCAACTGCTGCGTTTTTGATACACAGGGAAGGAGCAAATGATGAAGCGATTGCAGATGCAATTTGCGTAACCTGTCTGTGACTGTTGTTCAAAGTGGTGATTGCAGAGTAATAGCAGATTAAACCCAACGGTTCGTTCTTCAACCTGCACTAACTATTTTTTTTTCTCTTTTTTTTGATCACATGGGGGCAGCGGACACAAACTGTAAACACAGCGAGTCTGAAGCAAAACGCTTTCCTATTTCACACTTACAGGAAATGTGGCGCAGTAACATTATTCATTACTGCTGTTGCTTTAATGTCCACCTGATGAATTTGAATCCAACATTTCCTTGTTTTCCTTTCAGTTTGGCTCCTCACCAACTGCTCTCTGGCTCTTTATTGGCTAACCTTGAATGTCTGGCTTTTGGTTTTGTGTAGGAAATGTGTGGTTTTTTTTTGGGGGGGGGGGGTGTTTATATTGTTTGTTTTGGAAAACACCTGAAATATGATTCACAGGCCTGATGGAAGTAGAATGTGTAGATAATTCTCACTGAGTTCATTACCATGACCGACCACTATTACACACAAGTGCTCGTAGGATCCATTGTTAATAACCACCGCCTTAAATTTAATAAACAATGAAGGAAATTTAATAATATATTTAGCACTACAGTGGAATACATCTTTCAGCAAAACAAACGTGGACCTCTTCACAGTAGCTCAGTGAAGAGCAGCACAGCTTAGTGTGGCTGTTGCAGACACTTAAGCCTTTCTGGGTTAATAAATAGATAAATAGTCACAGTTAAAGCACCAGCAGTGAGAATAATGCGATTTCAAGATGCTATATATAATTTATTTTCCTGTAATCTTCACCACAAGCTGGAAACCAGGGCAATAAGACAAAAATGGGCTCTTAAAGGTGGTGCAGAAGTACAAAAATCTATTGTGCCAAACATCTGTTACAGCAATTGCGTAAAATGTACGTAAAACATAAGCAAAACTTTGTTACGTTTCTGTAATTTCTCTGTTTCTTCAAACATTTTATAACATGCTCTTAGTCATTATTTAGATATCATTTTCAGCTAGCATTTGAAAGTGCACCTGTACGTGATGCAGTCAGGCCTGTTGCCTCAGAAAATGCTGGCAGGCAAGATGAGAATGTAAACACATCTGAACGTTTCAGTCCTCTTTAAATTAAAAGTGACTGTAAATACCAGGAATGGGATCCAAAATTCCAGATGATCGTCAAACAATTTTCTTTTACCAGACAGGTTGAATGATACACAACATGTCATACTCAACTTTGAATGCAGGTTAACACAAATTCCTCTTATCTTACGCTACCAAACGCCGTGTTAGCCTGGTTTGTCTGTGTTCCCCACATCCAGCTCACGATGAAGACTTAATAGGTTAAAATATCTCTTAAAATATATGCAGTGCCCTCCTCATCTGGAAGCAATTACAGCTCCATGTCAGACTGCCCATCTGTAAGCAATGAGCAGGACTGCATGTCAAAGCCGCTGCAAAGATCTCTGAGTGTAACCAGGCACTCGTCCAGAGAGCAGCACTCATCAAATAAAAAATACAGCCCAGCCTAAACAATAATGAACCGGAAGTGCAGATTCGTGATCCTGATCTAGAAGACATGAAAGGATGTTAGCAGACTCATATAGACCTGATATATAGATATATACATATATCTATATCTATATATATATATATAAAAGCCATTATGGAATTTGTATCCAGTTTTGGTACCATGCCATTACAAATACACAGGGTCATT
>VUQG01001907.1:0-10253 GCA_015106755.1 Etia nguti | reverse complement strand
AGCTTAAATCTGGGACTCTCCACCATTTGACCCTAGAACTGAAGAAGCTTCTCGGATGAGAGGTGAAACGTCTTCAAGCAACTTAAAGAAGTCCAGACGCTTTTCTTTCCAAGCTCTTTAGAATTCACTGTCATTCTATTTTCTGATTCATTATACTGGTTAACTTAAACAAATTCATTTAAACTTTCTTTAATTTATATTCAACACGCCAGTATTGAGCAACTGAGCATAACTAAACCTCATTAAAACCACATATGAGTTATGGTAACCAGTACATATTTATGTGCAATATGTTGGGTTATGCTTTGATCAGAGATTGTGCAACTGTGTTAACCGTGAGTAAAACCGCATATAAGTTATGGTTTGTCTTTAACAATGACAACACTTAATACTATTTTTCTAATATGGGATTATGTGTATGATGAGTTGACGACACAGTTCTAATCTTCCTGCATTCCTTCAGACACACACAAAACTGCCAAGGTTTAAGTTGGCTCATGTTCACAGACACTCATAAACCTCAGACATTAGTACAGTCATTTCTACTACTCAAACAACATTTCTCATTTATATATTGATCAAATTTATATTTTGATTTATCTTTTATTAAGAATAAAAAATGATTTATTATTAGAAAAGAGGCAAAAGCTCTGTTTTAGCACTGATCATTTTTACTCACATAAGCCTGGCTATTAAGACCTTTTACCCTCTTAGCTGTGATGTAATGGTGGCCAGGGGGAACTTCAGTCTCTTTCTACTCCAGGTCACATGACACAATCCCACTTTTACATGCATTTAGTCACTATTTGGGAGCTTTTGGTTACATCATTTGGTCTTCATGAGCAAAGGATAGCTTGGTTCTCATTAATTAGTAACATGTCATCATCTTGCCTTGCTGTTTTGGGCTTAGTCATCTACACATTTTGCTTCAGTATTTAGCTCAAAGTACTTTTATTTTTAAATTATTCAAAGGCAGTGTTTTGATCTGAATATGATCATATGTGTCATATGATATGACACAAGGTGAGCTCATATCATATATCATGGAGTGGGATATGCTTCTGATTAACTCTTTTTCACTGTTTCTGAAATTGAGGTTGAAATAAAATTCATGGTGTTAAGTTTTGATGGGTCATTTTGATAGTCACAGTGTCACATTTGACACTGTTTTTAAAAACTGCTAATAGCTAACCTGTTAGCCAGCTCCCCTTTCGTTTGCAAGCAGTTTCTCAAAAGCTGACTTTCCTCAGTTGCCTTTCTCACCCTTTTCTTTCTTTTCGACACAGTGTGCATTAGCAATAACCATTACAGAATAAATTAGCAGTTCTGTAGATGAATAGTAAAAGAAGACGAGTTTGTAGGAGGAGGACTAAACCATTTTGTAGAGTCTTTACCTTAAAATATAAAGGCCTTGAGGCAGCTGTTGCGAATTGGTGCTAAATATGTTTAGATTAAATTGAATTACTACATATCATATGACATCATGTAGACATGTTTGGTAGGCAGGTACATTAGTGTCTATCATGGACTATAGAGCAATGTAACATGTTACATTTCATTAACCATGCAATAGTATTTTATTAATGTCATGTGCCATGATTCTTAAAACAATACCTGTATCATGGGCCTGTGTTATGGCCTAATGTGCTAATATACTCTACACTGTGGTGCAAAGACCAGTTTTGCTACAGGTAAAATTCCTTAATACAGATCAACAAATCAGTTGTAGCTTTTAGTGTGTGTGTTTGTTTTTTTTCTTCATCTAAGAAAAAAATAAGGAAATGTTCTGACAATTACCACTTCACAGTGCTGTAGTAGTTAGCACTCTGGCCTCACAGAACAACACACACACTCCCTGGACAGGTCAGGACAGGCGTCCATAAAATTAAACCTAAACACATGCAGCTATGCCACATTCCTAACTAAAACAATGAGCCTTTTGTGCTGAAAGATCTCATAAGTCAAACATAAATGAGTCCTTAAAGTCTCTGTCTGAATGCCAGCATGACTGTGGTGCTGCCCCAAAGCTTTCAGTGAACATTCCTGTTTAGATCATACTTCACAAACTGAAAGACTTTCTGTTCATGAACCAGTAAGACTGGCAGGGACAAGGACAGTGATGAGTGCATTAAAGTGACACATTTTGCTGTTAAATTGCTATGTAAAAATAGACCTGCTAACCCAAAGATGCTGTCCATTGTTACCATAAATAGGATACAGAAAATGTATTCCCTGGTGAGCAAGTTTGGAGGTGTTTTTTGTTGTTACGTCTCACTGTGGTGAAAATCCCTGAGTTGTGCTGATGCCAGCTTTACTTCCTCATTGTTGAGGCCTCCACCTGAAACTGTTCTCTGTGTATAAATAAAAAGAATAATAAAAATGAAAAAATTACCACTTTTTTCATGTAAAAAAAATCTTTTCTTCTGAGTGCATGGATTATAGTGAACAGAGAGACACAGAAAAAATGAAATAAATAAATTTCATTTTTTAAGAAATAAAGTGGACAGTACACCTCTCCATTTATATTTTTGTTTTATGTCATTTTTTAAGCACAATTTGTCTTTTTATTTAGGTTGCACACAAGGATGTTTTATTTAGAAAAAACAAAAACAAAAAAACAGTTTCCTGTTTCCATTCCAGCCCTCTTGTCTCAAAGTTATCACTGAGTCTTTTGTCACTTGAAAATTACTCATCTATTCAGATATAATCTTTTTTCCATGCATGTCTTGCTTGCCAAGAGTTGATAGAGAAAGTAGTCTGTACTCATAAGCCAAGGACACAATTAGGATTTGATCAAAAAAGCTATTGTAAATACCTTGATCGAGACAAATTGTTATACTCAAATTGTTATATAATGAATTCCACAGCTAATCAGTCACACTTGTTATATTTGTATTTATCTAATGTGTCACAAGATTTTACAATGATTATTAATTTATTGCACATTTATCCCAAAAGGTTTAATGAATTGCTTTGTTTAATTTTCCTACCTTTGTTCATTCAGACCACGGTTTCAGTTTATTTGTGTTTTATCTGAGTATTTCCTTTTTGTGGTACTTGACTGCATTTCAGAGGGAAGCTCTGTATTTCATGTGCCAGCTATGAAAGGTTTTACAAACTGAGGCAAAAATGCAAATTGAGTACATTATAATATGATATAATAATATATCATGTTTTGTTGATTATTCTGCCCAGTGGTAATTAAGTTGTCTCATTGATTTCACCCCAGCAAATCTAAATAAAGTTTCATTTACACTGGCAAAAGCATACGTCTTTGGGTTTTGCAACTTTTAATTGTAATAATTAAATGATCTCAATGCTTCCATCAGCCTGTGCTTCTTTGTTGAAATTTCCTTCCTGGAAAATTGTTGCTGTTTCAGTGTTTTGACATGAGCAAAAACAAAGTAATGGATTGATAAGTAACCTTAACAGACATTGGTGAAACTTCAGCCACACCCTGTGTGAGCTGTCTATAAAGATGGAGCAGCTGAACACCTGCTGCATCCAGCAGACACCTGGTGCAACAGGTAAGCGGCTCACCTCCTCATATCGTCTCGATACATGCTCAATCATCCAGGTAAGGAAATCCCAGAAAGCTGATTCTGTTCATCTGGATATTGCATTTTCAGTGGGAGAAAATTCAACATCCAGATGAACAGAATCAGCTTTCTGGGTTCTCCTCGCAGCATTTATTTACCTTACTGTTGTAGCATTTATATACATTGAAGTTTTTATAACCAAATGCTGGTCAGATTTTGACTGTAGGTTAACTGCAAAGGACCAACATCATGACTCCAGCTATCTTCTTCTCCCTCTTCCTCTCAATGATGGCCGTTTCTCTGGTAAGTTTGACTCTTTCAGCAAAGGGATTAAATGTTGTTAAACGCTGCCTGCTGTTTTGTGAAAGCCATGCAGTTCTCACGATGTCTGCTTAACGTGGTGGTGACGATAATACTAAAATCTGTCAATGTAATTTTAAATGTGATTAACAGTAAGTAAAGATTTGCCGTTTTTGTATTGCAGAGGGCTGCTGTCATCAAAGATCCAAGTGGTGCGTTGAATGATAAAATACTTCCCAGATATTAAAGTAAATTTGTATCTTTTTTCTTTTATCTGAGAGCTTATAGTTAAAGTGCTGTCACCCTTTTGTATCCTCAGATGAGTCTTTGGGTGCCTCAGCGATCATTGAAAAAGTCAACGCTGACATACGTAAGTGAAACTTTACATAATAACACTCTTTTGGTTAACATATAAATAATAGAGGAAAATGAAAATTAGAGCTGAAACAACTGACTTGTTAACAGAAAATAGACTGCCAACACTTATGGTGATCAATCATTCGCTTTTTCCTTTTTATTTCCTCTTTTTGTTTTTAATTTTATCACTTAGCATTCAACAAGTAAACGGGCATTCTGTGAACATTCATCCACTCTCTGTTTGTTATGCTGCAGCAAAAGGCCTGGTTCATGGTGACATTGTACCTACTTTAACCAAGAATGCTGATCCATGCACAGCCACTGGCTGCAAGTGGCCAAAAAGTGGAACCCAAGTCACTGTACCTGTCTCCATCTCCTCTGTATATAGTAAGCAGTACAAACTTTACACTTTGATATTTCTCCCTTGGATGCCCATTTAACTTGCTGTCAAATGTCATCTTTATTAAAGAGTTAAAAGACAGACCAGGAAACACGAGCTGCTTAGGCTGAAGGATAAAATATGTAAATGATTCAAATATACATATAATTTAGGTTGTTGCTAGAATAAGTCATTTGAACTGAACTGATGTAAACTGAAAATAATAAAATCAGGGTATACATTTTATAAAGGAGTTTAGAATCCACCACCACAGATAAAACTAAAACTGATATCTGTGACAACAACAGTAAACAGAGCCACGAAAGTGTCAAATTATGTTTTAATATCCATTTCCATTTCCCTGGGAATGGAAGTATGGGAAGTTTGAGAGTTGTGGGGATATCGGCTCTTTATGTTTAAAATTCACTGTTAAATATGGTGACTAGAGAGAACATTGAAACTCCATGCACAGAAAGGCAACAGAACCTTTCTGCAATGCGGTGACAGCCCTAATGTTGCCACATCGTCAGCTGAAACTGTGGTTGTTCTACTTGTATTTTTGTTAACAGTCTCCTAAGTATGGTTTAGATTGCTAATACCAAATATACAGACAACTGTCAGGCATTACATGATGATAAGAGAGGGAAGCACAAAAATATGCATAAACATTGCTAAGCTGTTGTGTTTTTGCCGCATAGATTATAAATACTGTCCCTGTTGCTAAGTTGAAACAGCTGATAGGTATGTGCAGCACTCTTTTTGTAATATTGAGTCTTCTCATAAAACACATCTGAGATATTCAACTTTATATAAAGCAAAGTAAACTAAATATGAAGGTGATACAGTGTTACTGTGGTTCAAAGAAGCTCCTCAGCAGACTCGTATTTGTTTCTGCAGCCACCCAAGAGCGAAACATCATCATCAATGCCCTGCTCACCTTCCACGAGTCTACCTGCATTCGCTTCGTCTGGAGGACAGACCAAGCCAATTTCCTTTACTTCTTCTCTGGAGAAGGGTGAGACTGCACTCCCTGTACTGATACTGTATGACAAGACAGGACTGACACACTCACATTCTCAAAACCCTTTAAAATATAAATAATTATTTCATTGCAAATAGTCTATATGTATCATCAAAATGAGCTCTTAAAGCATCATTCTGTGTTAAAATTCAACTGTGAAATGTCCAGCTTTATTATTGTTTGCTACTATATGAAGTGTATACCCTTCATAAGGGGGTAAATAGCATTTTAATGATCTGTTCTCAATTTTTTCACATTCTGTTTAGTCGACTAGTGCCAGAACTAGAGACTGGCCTTTTGTAAGGCTATAAGATGAATCTGGGGTGGGTTGTTAGATAAACGAGGGAAGACAGATCTTTAAAAACCTTGGGGAATTGGTTAGACCGGTATCTTTTTATTTATTTTGGGTGATAGTAGATTTCTGTTTGTGTGTCTTTATTTTCTTTTAAATATTACATAAGTATGACTTTGAGACATGCCTGTAAAGCCACAATCTCAAAGTCATTCTTTAATCATTTTTTTAAATAACCTTGTGTGTATCAGGTGTTATTCATACGTCGGCCGTCAGGGCCGAGGACAGGGAATCTCCCTACAGAGAAATGGTTGCTTGTTCCAGTCGACGGTGCAACACGAGGTTCTTCATGCTCTGGGCTTCCATCACGAGCAGGTCCGCTCCGACAGAGACCAGTATGTGAAGATCCTCACTGAAAACATCATCCCCGGTCAGCTCAACTACACAAAACTTTGGTTACACTTTACATTAGTCCAGGATGGGGCACACTCCTGTTTTATAGCAATGTACATATTACAAGTAAGCTGTGCTTTTCTAAGCTCAGCAGATAAAACACTACAGTTCAAGACAGCACTGCATATGGTATTTCTTTAGTCCCAGTCTCAAACTAATAATGACACAAGCGACTAGCTAGCATCTTGATGTATGTAATTCAAGATATCAAAGGCATCATATCAGGAATGTAGAAATTAATCTATATGAAAAAAAAATTTTCTTCTTGAAAATTTGATTTCCCATTGAGAAAATAATTGTTAAGAAAATGAAAGTACAGAGTATCCCAGGAGGGTGCTTGAACTTTATGTGACGAGAAACAGAAAGAGTGTCTGAGAGTCTTGAAGTAACAAGGCAAAATGGAGTAACTACTAATGGAGCATGATACTTTACTACTTGGAGGGATACAAAAATAGTAACACCAATTATATAGTAGTAAATAGTCTTTTGTGTGTATAAATACTAGATATGCCGTCATGATATGCAAGCATTTATTCATGTACATGTACATGAATAAATGCCATGTTTTGTCTGTATGTTTTGCCATAGCACTTTCTTCTTCTTTTTTTTAACTATCAGAGTTACTTTGCAATAGTCTATTTTTAACTTTCTTCCTCATTTTCGCTCAGAATGTAAATGTATTATTGTAAATACACTAACATGCAGAACTTATGGTTATATAATTCTCAGACATTGCCCAAATTGTCATCTTTACAGAGCTGAGAGTAAAGATGGAATTTGTAGTTGAATATCATGGCAGCCATGACAGAATAACATTTAAATATTTGTCTACTGGAAATTTCTGTGCAGGACAAGAGAGCAACTTTGAAAAAGTGCTTACCAACAATTTGCAGACTCCCTATGACTTCAACTCTGTCATGCACTATGACAGGTGAGTTTCTGTGTGAGATGGAGCTCGTAAGGTGTTATATTACCTTACATGTTTTGCATTTTCTGCAAGAAAATGTCATTCATAATTTTTTTTTTTTAAACAATTTTTTTTTTTAAATAACAGCAATAGAATTTCCATGTGACTATTCAGTACTTTTAAAAGCCTGTTTTCTCCCCTGTTTGTAAGTATTCTTAACATAAGAATGAATGCTACATATATGAGCATGGTACAATGACAGTATATGCTGTTGTTTGTTCTTTTAGATACTCCTTCTCCAGGAATGGGCAGCCAACGATTGTTGCCAGGTCCAATCCTAATCTTGACTTTGGAAATGCTATTAAGATGAGTGCCAATGACATTGCTCGTATAAATAGGCTTTATGGATGCTGTGAGTAATTAAGACACACAATCAGACAAAATAGAAACATGCTATCTTTTTGTAAGAACTCATTGGATTTAATCATTTTTCCCAAACCAGAACTTCGGCATGAAACTTCAACTCTACATCCAAATACTTCAGTTCTCAAAACATCAGGATTACACCAAAGGAGCAGATCCACCATGCTGCAAAAATATGAAAGAAACAGAAAATGTGCTGCAAATTTTTCATATGTCACATTTGAGATATCAAGTTCTGAGTCTTTGTTTTAGAGAATAGACTTATATGCCAGGGGGTGATGGTATCTCTTTCTGTTGAGGTCATTATGTTTCTCATCTTTTGTTAATCAACTATAACTAATTGATTTCTTTTTCTATGTAATTTGTTAATAATTAAGTTTTTTATTGTAAATGATGCAGACATTGCGCCAACCCTTGCGACCACCACCCCCTTATATATATATTGGCAAAACAGCAATGGTGAAACAATGTGTGAACAAAACAAAAATCTAAATCTTTTTCTTACTCTATACATGACCAACAGTTTCATTTGTATTAAGAAATATGTGTAGACATAGTCAAATGTCAGTAGTAGAAGAAGAATTTGAATCTAGTAAAGGGAGCAGTTTATGGTAGTAAAGAGTCCTGGACTGAAACTGAAGTAAAGTAAATCAATAAAGTAATATGAACATGACATGTATAACATCCCAAACTACACATTAGCCATGTTGAAATAACTAAGTCAAGGAATAAAATTAGTATTTTAGTGTGGAAAAAAATCCCAGCATACATATCTTTGGCAGTCTTCTCATTTTTTGTGGTTTTCATGCCGTCTTTTTCTTTGGTTGCTCGTCTCTTTCTGTAATAAAAGTTGAATCGAATAAAATTCCATATTTCCAGCAAAAGGGGGCAGTATTGTTTCATTATTTTACAGAGATGTATAGGACAGTGCAGTATATCACCGTCCTTAGAGCTCATTTGTTAATAGCTGTACTCTTATAGGTATAACGCTCCATGACTGTTTAAGCTTTATCACAGAATGAAAGTGATAGCAGGTTTCTTTGAGCAGTGTGTTCAGCTCAAGGTTATGTTAGAAATAACTGTTGTGGTTGAAGTTGGACTAAATCTTGCCAGTGACTTTTTCAGTATGCAAGAAATGCATAAATACTGCTTTATAAGTAAATGTTCCGCATTTAAAATCCTGAAAAATCACAAAAGTATTATCAAACAATGTATTGGGAACATGAAAAACAGCGCCTGCAGAAGTATTTCTTAAGTTAATACTTATGCATCAAGGTTTATGCAGCATTTTAATATCGTAGCTAGTCAAAGTCACACAAATTTTTATTTGTGGGTCCACAAGTCCCCCACGTTAATCATTTAAGTGAAAATTAAAATCTGCAAATTGTAGATAATTGTCACAGTATTTTTTATAAAAAAAATGTCTTTCTTAACATGTCTTCCCTCTTTTTTCTTTAATAACAACAGAATTTGGTGCAAAACGTTTTTTCTCGGTCAACTAGTAGCTCTTGGAAAAGTGTGTTTAGGCTCATTATCCTGCTCTAGTATCAATAATTCTCCAAAAGGATTTCAACCAGAGAGGGAAACATGTCTCTCAAGATTAGATTGCTACTTCTTCTTGGTAGGTGGAGTCAATTCAGTGCAGGTCTTTAATTCCAGAAGAGAAGAGAAGAAGAGCAAAACACCCACAAACCTGAATATTCCCACCACCACCATGATGCAAGGTAGAGTTATGGGATTAGATTATTAGTTTCTAGTGATGAGTTTTCTTCAGAAATCCTGCCAAAGACTATTTTGAAACCTCAGTCATGCACACACATGAACAGTGAGCCAGCTTTTGTCACTGTAATTGTTTCTGTTAGTTCAGTTCACAAAGTTGGCTTTGTCTGTGTAACAAATTAAGTATACAAGCTGGGAACCATGTTAAATGGTGACATTTAAGGAGCTGCTGGCTAACAGCTTAGTTTCCTGGTCTAATGCTAAGTAAGAGCTACGCTTTAATATGGCATGATAGTTTGGTTTAAACATAACAAGAATTTAGACATCTTGGGGAATTCAATTCAATTCAATTCAATTCAATTTTATTTATATAGCGCCAAATCACAACAACAGTCGCCTCAAGGCGCTTTATATTGTATAGTAGATCGTACAATAATAGATACAGAGAAAAGCCAACAATCATATGACCCCCTATGAGCAAGCACTTTGGCGACAGTGGGAAGGAAAAACTCCCTTTTAACAGGAAGAAACCTCCAGCAGAACCAGGCTCAGGGAGGGGCGGCCAACTGCTGCGACCGGTTGGGGTGAGAGAAGGAAGACAGGATAAAGACATGCTGTGGAAGAGAGACAGAGATTAATAACAGGTATGATTCAATGCAGAGAGGTCTATTAACACAAAGTGAGTGAGAAAGGTGACTGGAAAGGAAAAACTCAATGCATCATGGGAATCCCCCGGCAGCCTACGTCTATTGCAGCATAACTAAGGGAGGATTCATGGTCACCTGGTCCAGCCCTAACTATATGCTTTACCAAAAAGGAAAGTTTTAAGTCTAATCTTAAAAGTAGAGATAGTGTCTGTCTCC
>VUQG01001903.1:24058-51762 GCA_015106755.1 Etia nguti | reverse complement strand
GCATTGAATCATACCTGTTATTAATCTCTGTCTCTCTTCCACAGCATGTCTTTATCCTGTTTTCCTTCTCTCACCCCAACCGGTCGCAGCAGATGGCCGCCCCTCCCTGAGCCTGGTTCTGCCGGAGGTTTCTTCCTGTTAAAAGGGAGTTTTTCCTTCCCACTGTCGCCAAAGTGCTTGCTCATAGGGGGTCATATGATTGTTGGGTTTTCTCTGTATCTATTATTGTACGATCTACTATACAATATAAAGCGCCTTGAGGCGACTGTTGTTGTGATTTGGCGCTATATAAATAAAATTGAATTGAATTGAAGTGTATGCTGAAACACACACAGTTTAAACAGCAGACATTTTAGACCTTTAACATCAGTGAACACAGACTTCATATGTAGTTTTTTTTCCAAATTTCCAAAGTGAGTGTAAAAAATGTAAGAAAAATAAGAAGTAGGCCTGGTTACAGGCAAAATGCATCACCAAATAAAGTTACGTTCTCACAAGCAGGCTTTGCATTAACAAAAGAACAAAATGTCACAGCACTAATTTTCCATTTGCTCACAGAGCACAAGTCTGTTAAGTGGTGAATAGGTCACTACATTTCATCTAACCAGTGAGGTAAATGGGGCTGACACTGTCAGTGTTAGTTTTTCCACTTGACCTTCACTCTCCTTCACTACATCCTGCTGTTTTCCAAAAAAGTAGGTCAAAAGTCTGCATTAGAGCTGTGTCACATCGCATTGTCCACACTGACACTGGTTTAATGTTTTATTCGATATCAAAGTGTCATATTGGGATATCATTGCTATAGCAACAGCATGAATTTACATTCCCTAGTGTACACGACAATGAAACGAGCTTAGGCATGTCCGAGAGCAAGTGTCTAAAAGAGATGTAGTAAAAAGGGAGCTACTTAAACAACCTCCAATAATGTGAAATTCTTTGCTAAAAATGCAAGAAAACTGTTTCCGCTGAAGGTGGATAAAACTATATTTCACTGCTTTAGGCAAAAGCACATCCACTGAGTACAACCAGGTTGTGAAGGAGGAGACACTAGCCGCTGTTGATGTGCGACCAAAATGTAAACAAATGACTCAACAGAGTGCTCACAAGTTGCACTACATATGACAGGAAGAGCAAACAGTGGATGGAAATTACTGTTCTAGTTATATGGTGGAAAAGCAGTGCTCGACCTAAAAAAAAAATAAAAAAATAAAATTTTTAAAAAAAAAACTCGATTCAAGCTGCAACATCCCAGCATTCCTAGGCTTGTAGACTGTTTCTAAATACATCTCCGAAAGAATGGGTTGCTCTCAGTAGCTCAGTGTATTCCAGTGTGATACCATGATAGGGTGCCACCTGTGCAGCAAGTCCAGTCATTAATTTTCCTCACTACTAAATATTCCACAATCAACTGTTAGTGGTATTATGACAAAGTGGAAGTGATTGAGAACGAACGGCAACTCAGCCACGAAGTAGTAGGCCACGTAAAATCACAGAGTGGAGTCAGTAGATGCTGAGGTGCATAGTGCACAGAGGTCACGAAGTTTCTACAGAGTCAGTCTCTTCACACCTCCAAACTTTATGTTGCTTTCAGTTTCACTCTAGAGCAGTGAGTAAAGAGCTTCATGGAATGGGTTTCCATGGCCAAGCAGCTGCATCCAAGCCTTACATCACTAAGGGCAATCCATAGCGTTGCTATGGATCATCATCATCGCAGTGGTGTGAAGCACACCACCAAAGGACTCTAGAGCAGTGGACACGTGTTACCACATTGTGCCACTTTTAAAGTCTGGAAGATCGGAGGTTATGGTGTGAGGTTGTTTTTCAGGAGTTGGGCTCGGCCCCTTAGTTTCAGCGAAAACGCTTAATCCTTCAGCACACCAAGATATTTTAGACAATTCCATGCTTCTAACTGGGACCTGCGGGAACAGTTTGGGGAGCCCCTTGCTGTTCCAATATGACTGCACACCAGTGCACAAAGCAAGGTCCATAAAGACATGGAGGAGTGAGTTTGGTGTAGAAGAACTTGACTGACCTGCACAAAGTCCTGACCACCCGACAGAACACCTTTGGGAGGAATTAGAGGGGAGACTGCGAGTTGGGCATTCTCATCCAACATCAGTTTCTGAGCTCACAATTGTGCTTCTGGAAAAATGGTCAAAAATTACCATAAACACGCTCCTAAACCTTGTGGAAAGCCTTCCCAGAAGACCTGGTGCTGTTATATCTGCAAAGGGTGGGCTGACATCACACTAAACTATATGGACTAAGAATGGGTTATCAGTCAAGTTCATGTGCATGTGATGGCAGGCATGTGATCGTTTATCTGGTGTCACTAAAACTATGTCACTACTATCATGCTATACCGCTTCTGCTGGCACCTTGTTACTAAAGATTCACACTTTGAATTAAAAAGTCTGTCAACTGTCATCAGAGAGGAAGAGCTGAAAAGATGGATGGAAAATAACAGACAACATTATATATATATATATATATATCCCCCCTATATCCCCTTCTTGTGTGTATATAAGCTCAATAATGTTTGTTGCTCCACTGGAGTGAAAAATGAACCTGAACATGTCAAATCATTTTGTGAGCACTCAAATTATTATGCCTTTTAAATTTCACGATGAACAAACTTTACCAAACAAGCTTTAATCATAATGCACTCACTGTGATTTGATTTGGACAAATTTTGATAAACAACACTATAACTCAGTCAAATCTTACTTTAGGATTCATGGTCTGTTACACTATCCTCCTGGAAATCTCACTGCTGTACGAAGCACTAATAAAGGAAAGGCTATAGCAGAATAAAAAAACCCAAAAAACATTCATTATACAGACTGACTTATTAGCTAAGAGTCACACAGACATTAAAGAAGATCCACACATTTCATAAAAATTAAGGTCAGTTTTCAAAGGTCACCTGGCTTATGAAAACAGTCTATACCAGAGAGAGAGGGTCAGTCATCAAGGTGGTGTGAATACTGTTCGCTGGCTGGGAAAATGTAGGATCCAGCTGCAGAAAAGGATTCACAATTTTTCAATGTCATCAGAAAAAAAGAACATAGCAAAATTCCATTATGATCTCACCATGGAAACAGAAATAAGCATGTGCATAAAGCCTGTCTGTAACCTCACCACTGTGCCCACTGATGCTTGATTATATGCCCTTCTGGTTTTAGATATTTTTCTTATCTTTCATTCTTTTTTTTTTTTACCCCATGAAAAACAAAAGTCCGATTATAGAAAGAAAGTAAGAAAAACTATTAGTGAGAGGTTCCATTATCATCCAGTTCTAGCGTTATACTAGAAAATAGGTGGTTTTTGTGATATGAAGTCCAACATCCATCAGAAGTCACGAGTTGATCACTCTGGAAGGCAAAGTGAAGAGCTAGTCATCACAGAGCGAGTAAACAGCTGAGCACACTTTCAAATATTCTATCCTGGAAGGCATTTAGGAGAGGTAGGCAGTTCAAGGTACCAAAATAGTCAGAGAAAACCATACAAATGCAACATCAAAAAGTGTTTTAGATAATGGGTCTTTGAAGGTATCCCAGGGTTTCCTTCAGTCTAATAAAAGTTGGCCTTAAGCTGTTCACTGGCCAGGCCTAGCACTGGGAATTTTTGTTTCTTTAAAGACAAAAGCAAATAGATTTTATTGCCATCACTATTATAGTTACTATAAAAATTTGGAAAAATTATAGGATTTAAAATGAATGGATATTCCCTATGTCCATTAGTTGAGGTAGGCTAATTCATACAAAATGTATAATATACATTACATTAGATTACATGCATTACACTTTTAAATATGACTCAGTGTTTACATACTGATGTACATTATTTGCACTTCAGGCTGGAATAAAAGAAATAAATTAACTCTCCGGTGTCTCTCTGTCTCTCTCCATCTCCGTCTTTTCTTCTCCTATATGCACATAAGCAGCTCAGCTCGAATGCTTCACAATTAGCAAATATCTAGACAAAGAGAAGCCAAGGCTGGAAAATGAGGACTGCTGCTTTTTGTGTGTCAAATTGTGTGCTGGCCGATTTCTATCTGTTACGTAATTTCGACATGTATCAGTTCACAAAAGCAATTAAACAGAACTCCCACACACTGTCTCACTTAATGCTAGAATATTTATTACAATGATTCAGTCTATCCCATATACCTAACTTCATTAGGTATATGGGCTGCATGTCAGGTTCTCTCACAGGAAATGCTTCAATCATCCCAACATTCAATCAGAAGACCATAAAAAAATATTCTGACTAATGAACACCTTTTACCATCCATCCATCCATCCATCCATCTCCTTCCACTTATCCAACTGAAGGTCACAGTTGGGGAAAAAAAGCTATGTTGATGTATATTGAATTGGAAACAGTTGCAGCTATAATAATAAAATAATGAAATTAAAGTTTCAAAGATTTTATGTTTTTTATTAGTTATTGATATTAACTGATTAATCCTACATGTCCTTTTGCTATTTTATCTTTCAGTCCTAAATGTAATGTCATTATTTTCTTATTACTGAGCCAATATCTCCATGCTGTCACTGAGAGCAATGCCAGGCTGCAGCACAGGAAAATTAAGTCATTTGATGGTAATATGTATCAATGTGCCTATCAGATTTAATTGCTCATTAACTGAAGGTGAAGGAACACTGTTCTAGGTCATTAAAGCCCATCCTAACCCCTGAAAATATAATTTTAAACATAACGATTGTTTATAATATTTAGATGAAAGTGATTAAATGTCTAAATCCATGGACATCACCAGATACAGTGTTTCATCTTTTAAGTTACTCCACCAGGCTTTTACAACAGCCAGTGAAAGCATGAGCTGCTGGTGAGGTAATTCATTTGGCTATTGAAGAATATCCCATTTCTTTGCATTGAGAAACTCCTGGTCTGATTCTGCATTAGACTTTGGGTCATTATGCATTTGGCGGGATGAGAGCAGATAATATAGCCCTGTGCCCTTCACAAATATCCTGTCTATTCAAGTCTACTGTTGCCTTCTTATTCTTGAGTGTAATCAGCGGTGTGCACCTTGTTGTATTTCCATTCCTCTAGGCATTTCTTGATAGTAGACTTTAACAATGACATGCCTAACACTGAAAGAGTGTCCTTGACTTGGTCAGATGTGAAGTTGTTTTTCAAAACTCTGGAAATAATTCTGTCATCATGCACTTTAGATGTGTTCCATGGTCTTTTAGAGCTTTTGGTGTTGCTGATCTAGCCAGCGCTTTCCATCTTCTCCTCCATCTTTTGCTGTCTCTTTGATAGATTTATTTAATTCTTTCAGCCTAACGATGGCCTCTCTCACGGGCGCTGACATCTCTTCAGGCCCCATATTTAAAATTACAGTCAATATTATATCTGAAGTTGACTGAAAGTCTGCTTCACGAATCATAAAATAACAAGGGAACAGGCCTCACCATGAAACTGCTGTTCAGTCAATTGTCCAATTATTTCTGTGCCGCTGAAAATGGGGACCTATGTAAAAAAAAAAATGTAATTCCTGAACATTTAATGTCAAATTCTTGTAAAAAACCTCTTGAATTAAAAGCTGAAAGTTTGCACTTCAATCACATCTTGACCGTTTGTACACCACCAAACTGTATTTTAAATCAGAGGTAAAACTACAAAAAGTGTGTCTTTTTCCAGCTTAACTGTAGACAGATATGTGATTCAAGTTGATTCATAATGTTAAAGTTTATGATTCTTGATTCTAATTATGTGTTTGTTTTAGATAGATGTGTATTTAACTTAACAGTCTTTATTGTGTTATTTGAATTTGATTATTAAAAAAAACACAAGGTAATATAGTGATTATCCTGTAGCAAGAAATGTGCAAGAAAGGATGTTTCTGAATCGTTATAAAAAATATTTGGGGAATAATTGGAAAAAATAGGAACTAGGAATGAAGAATCACATGTCATGGATCTACAGTCTTTATAACAGCTATTAATATGAAATGGACAAAGGAGCTTGTCAGCATTTGCTACTTTTGTTTTCAGTAGAAGTTTGCTTTGTTCAAAATTGGCACCCAGACTATTTGACAAAGACACTTATTCAGACACAAACTGAATGGTACAATTAGAAGATAAAAAGGAAGAAAAAAGATGGTTCAACAAAATGGCAACAGAAAAAAAACAAAAAAACAAAACATGTGTGCATAAAAACAAGAGTCCGAATGCTTTGTACCCCAAAAAATGAGCTGCAAAGTTAAAACTGGCTTTGGCCACATTAAACTCATAACATCAACAGAAATATAAAAAATCTAATAAGGCTAAAACTTGACAAAACACCTCAGTGGGAATCTGAGCAGAGGCTGTCAGCTACAGTTGAGGTTCAGAGTTTAATAAAGGAGAAAACAAAAGAGTCCAGCCAGGCAATGAGGAGCAGCGCTTAGGAGTCACGCTTCAGAGGAGGTGATTGGTAAAATGCTGCTGCGCAGACTGAAACCTCGACCTAGTGAGCAATTGATTGTGACACTTGTAGGTTACCATGACAACTGCCATGGTTGTGAGTAGATGGCCATGATATAGGGGCATGTGACTGAGGCAGGTTTTCACAGGTAAGAAGATGTAGCAATGTAGGCGGAAAATCCAAAGTCTTTTATCTGTGGGATCATAAAATCTTTTAGGGTACTTTTGAGCGCTATTAAAAAAAAAATTATCAAGAAATCATTCACTGCTTCTCTGTTCCCGTCTTTGTATTCTGTGCCACTCTAAAGACTGAAACATTCCTCCTTCTAATCAGTAAAATTACATCATCCAGACATGGGAATCTGTGCTAGAAACAAAGACTAGATAGATATGTAATAGTACTAAGATCTTCGTGTTCCCAGCTCAACCCAAGTTAGATTTTATCATCTAAATGTGTTCAAACTTGCATGCACTGGTCTGGAAGTTACTGACGCGAACAATAAGGAGAACGTAAATTAGGATTTGTTAAGATTTGCATGGAGACATAAAAAACACTCCAAACTGGACAGTAATGTCCAGAATAGGCAATGTACGCGCTGTGCATTGTATTCATAACGCAAGCACTTCCTGTTATGCACGTCATCTTAAATGTGATTCCTCCATAGCGGAAAAAACTTAAAATGAACAGTTTAATTAATGTATATACAAATTTGAAAAATCAAAAAGGAAGAGATTTTAAAGATCTTATTAAGGTAATGAGGAAAAATTACCTAGTTCAGTTAGAAGACTGAACTATTTAACCACCAGGAGGCAACAAAAAAAGTGTAACAAAGTGTAACAGAGTCCAGCATTCATTCCTACTACTGACACTTGAAGTAGCTGCTAAATGCACCACTATGTCCACCATTTAATCGTTTTATTCCTCAGTTGTATGATGCTGGCCAGGTTACAGGGATACATCCTAACAAGCAAGTGGATAAGACCACCAAGAATGAATCACAGGCAGCAAAGTTGCAGGCTGTACAAAAATAATAACCATAACAATAATAACTAAGCTTGGGCATGTATTAAGGTTGGCTTACAATTCTCAGTGGATTTGTCTCCACAAGCGACCACACTCCAAGTAATCATTTACTCGACTGTTAACAGAAAATTCCATAATGCACGTTTATTTAAAATGAATATTGATTTCGTAATATTCATTCAAATTGTGACAGCGCCAATAGGGGTGCCACAAAAAGTGGTGCATGTTTTCAGCCTTACATATAATCATTACATACAAAGTAAGTTCTAAGCAGACTTTCTAATTTACTTTGAATAAAAACTGCAAGACTGAGCGTGACCAAGATTTTGTTTCTCATCACAACACGTTCCCACGTGACGAAAGGTCAACACTGCTGTGTATGAAACAAACGTATTCTCATTAACTCCCCCCCATGTTATCTGAGGACACGAGTCTTCTAAGGGAACACACCACAGAACATCTTCAGGGCACTCTATTTTCCACATTCCTTTGACACTAAATACTGCTAGAGTTTTCACAAGTCCTGGGAAAACTAAAAAAGGCAAGTGGCACATAAGTTCATTAACACTCTGGTTGTCAAGACAATAGAATGAATTCCTGGTGACGTCAGCTGCACACAGCTTTAGTCTGAAGTCCCCTTGTTTCCATGGTGTACAGAGGCAAGCAGCAACTTCAGCAGAATGGACTAATGTGTCGAATTGTGCAAAGAAGCTGAAATGTGATGATGTGTGTAACGATGTCTCTGTGTAGGTGCCGAACGCCTCACTGCACTGCCTCGAACTCTTTTACACACCCATATAATCTGTTCCACTCACACACGCACACTTTCGGGCTCCCGTGCAAACACAGTTTACCTTTGCTCGTGCTCTGCTCGCTGCTTACATGCTTACCTATGGTGATGTTAAAGCCATCAATGCTGAAGGTGGCACTCCGACCCTTCCTGAATCGATGCTTTTTAGAGTTGGCTTCCATCGCGCTGTCACCCTTCTTCCTTTTAATCTCGTTTTAATGCCTCTTGTCACTTGCAGTGCGTTGTTTTAGTTTTGTTTCAGTCCTCTGACTCCATTTAGTGCTGAGCGCTTGAGGAGAACTGGCAAAGACTCACCACTTCTCGTTACACACGCCGAGCGGGAGAATTTTCTCATAAGTCCTTCTCCACCCCCTGTCTTTGTTATACATGTCTTTCTCTCGGTCTGTCCGTTTCTCACCCCTCAAGCTCATTTCAAGGAGCTTATGGCTCTTGGTTTGTTTTTCTTCTCTCTCTCGATTTCCCTCCTCCCCTCCCTCCCCACTTTCTCTCCTTGTCTCTCTTCCCCTAGAGGTACAGTAGGTGTCTGTGGTGGGTGGTGGTGGTGGTGGTTGGGAGGATAGGACCTCTCTAGAGGTGTTTAAATGAACGTGACTCCTCCTACTGTCAACAATTTTTAGCAAAAGCTGTGGAAGCTTGGATTTGGCCTATTAGAGTCTGTTCTAGTTGTGATCACACACCCTCAAACACACAAAAACTTTGTTGCACGAGCCAGGTAGGGAGTGATTATGTGTTTTTAGTCAAAGCGAGACCTCAACGCGTTGACTTTGCTCTTTATTTTGCAGCAGATCCATGCTTCTCCACAGAAAGCCGAAGGCCATTACAAGTCAACGTGTATGTTTTTTCTTTTGACAGAAAAAAAAAAAAAAAAAAAAAAACAGCCTCAACATTATCCCTTTCATTGAAACGTTTGTAACCGCGGACAAATTGCTTCAAATGTATTTATTTTTTCTCCTTTAAATCCCAGTAGATTAACTGACACCGAAGCAAGGACGCTGCATTATTTGTTATCCAGGAAAAATCCTCCCTTTGTGATTATTTGAACAGCATTTCATTTTACCAGTGCACACCCCCACATATATGCACACACACACACACACACACACACACACACACACACATACCCACCCCTGATTAATAAAGGATAAAAAGCTCCCCATATTAGCACCGTCTGACATTTAGTTATGGAATTTTTCCGTGTTTCTTCCCCCCCTCTGATTAGTGCCTGTGAGGAGTCTTTATGAACGCTTCTGGCTTGATCTCACACCCTCTCTCAAATTCATTAGTTGTGCCTATAAAAGCATTTACACAGATAAGAAAATATAACGTCTTTCAACCCTAATTTTGTTCCTAATTTAGGTAAATAGATATTATCTGTAAACATTCTGCTTACGGTGTTCATTGTTATTAAGGATTGTTGCAATAAAACAGTCCAAACCTCTTTCTTTGCACTTTTTTGAGAAAGCTAATATTGATCTAACTTTGTTCATTGTGTTTGTTCCTTTCCCCTTTGTTGTTCCACTTTCATAATAACAGACAGTCATTGTCATATAATCCAAGCAATGTCAGGCAGGGGATTTGGAAGCATTAGCACACCACTGCTGTAATAATAATAATAATAATTTTAAAAAAAAATTAATAAGCAACCTTGGGTATTGGAAATTATTTTTTATACAACAAATACATAAACTGTTTTTTTCAGTCTAAATTATATGCAACACATAATTGCTCATCTGATAACATTCAGGGCAATTTTTGTTTGTTTTTAATTGCATGGCGTGCTATATTCATAAAACCAGATGGCATAGACAGTAGCTGACTGCGACAGCATAGATGGGCTTGGACGACAAAACTATCTTGGTTAAAGTCAGAGAAACACCATGGTTTCAGTTACGTACAATGACAACAGCCCTTTCCTGAGAGCTAAGTCAAATGCACTTCTCAGCTTATTGCCAAATATATTAATTCCTTGTATTTCCTTTGTATTCAAAAAAAAAAAAAAAAAAGTAATCTGACAATAATTACTGGTTTGCAATGAATGATGCATGATGCCTGTGTGGCAAAATACCAAAATGTTAACACCTACTTAAAAATTCTGCACTGCAATCATACATACAAGAATGAAAATGAATGTGTAATATCAACAGGTGACGAATCACTCTGTTATACAAGAATTTTGTCAAATAAGGACAATACTTTCAGTAGTAATTAATGCATACCTTCTAAATGATGTAGCAGTTATAGTTAGAGATGCACGTATTTCATGATAGCGTTATAGTCTATATTTGTGTGTCTCGTGCCACTAGAGCTGTATAGGAAGCATATGTATCACAGAGTGAAGTAAAAACAGATAGTCGGCAGTGTTTTTGCAGCAGCAGTCAGTTTTTTTCTGACTTAACTGTAATTTAACAGCACACAAACTGTAGCCATATATTTTTTTGGTTTGTTAGGGTTAGCTGTGGTTGGGAAACTTTTATTACACATCAAAATATTGAGTTTTTGTCATGTCAAGTAACATCCTTCAGTTCACCTGTTTCTCCTCAACTCCACATGCGTGGGAGGGGGCACACATCGTGAAACACAAGCACACAAACAGAGAGAGAGAGAGCAGAAGAGAGGAGACAAACTAGTGCACTGCACTGCAATGGCAATACAACAAAGCCAATGAGTGTATTACAATATGAAAATAATAGTGAGCATATATGTTTTTTAATTTACATAGTAAGAAATAGGATTATCGTTTTATAATAGGAACAGTATCTTCTGATACCCAAAGGATCTGTATCAGTACAGTCAAACAGCTATTGATCACAATCAGGACATCCATCCAATTACAAGAAAGACAGTTTGAGTCACTCAGCTCGGTTTCAGAGGACATATTACATGGCTGTAGGATAATTACACTCCATCTCATTTTGTTGGTGAGCTAGAGTAAGAGCTCTTTATGCGTTCCTTCTGCTGTCACCCTGCTCTCCCGAGCCTCCAATTCATTCTACATGTAGCAATTTGTGAAGATCCTAATTTTGTAACACTCTCACTGTGGAACATCAAGTGGCTGCCTGTTCCAGGGCAGCTTTCATGTTAATGAGGGCATGTGTGGGAATATTGTAGCTTTGCTACTCTTTCCTTTTGTCAGTGGACTAAATAATTGTTTTTGAAAGGCTCAGAGCGGTTACAATATACTTTCAAGTCTTATTCAGTGTATTTGAATACACTGTTTAGTGCAATAAAATGTGATTAACAAAATTATATTTCTGCAAGTGCAATGACACTCCTCCTTAAATAACATGCCTAACAGAATATGTGAAGTCAGTGTAAAGGTGTTAAATGCCAGGATTCTCTTTGAGAGCGTGTTCCATGACAGCAGGTGTTTTTATATCATGGTCAAAGTGTGCTGCATTATATTCAGATCTTGCTGTTTAATGCATTCAGGGGTTACAGAAGTTAGAGAGGAAGTTATGTAACACACTTAACTGAAGAAGTGGGCCTCTGCTTTTTATTTTCATGATATTTTAGGAGGCTACATGCTGTTCCACACCTGTGCATCACCCTATAAAAGTTGCTATGCAGCCTTTTATATAAGCTTAAAAGCCTTAGTACAAATGCAAGGATGGTGGAGGGTTTAAGTAGTTTGTTGGTAAGATAATGGACAACTTTCTCATACAAACACCTTGAGCCTAACTTGTGTGTGTCATTCAGTTTTAGCTGATAATCTTTACATAGCAGATCTCATTATAATCTTTTTTGTCTTCATCTCGCCCTATCTGCCACACAAATTCTCTGCATGTCCTCCTTCACGATATCCATGAATGTTGTTTGTGGTCTTCCTGCCTGGCAGCTCCCTTGTCCAATATATCCATCATCCTTCCTCTGCACATGTCAAACTGTTTAACCTCCAAAGCACTCAACCTGAACTGTCCCACTGATGTACTCATTTCTGATCTTGTCCCTCCTGGTCACTCTCAATAAAAATCTTAACAGCTTTAACTGTGCCACCACCAGCTCAGCCTCGTCTTTTTTGCCAGAGCCACTGTCTCCAAACCATACATCATAGCAGGTCTTACAGTCATCTTGTAAACCTTTCCTTTCACTCTTGCTTTGTGACTCTTCTGTCACAAATCTCCTCTGACACTCATTTCCACCCACTCCACCAAGTCTGCACTCTATTTTTCACCTCTTTTGTACACTGTTCACTGGTTTGGATGGTTGACACAGGTATTTAAACTCATCCACCTTCATTATCTCGAATCCTTGCAGCTTGACTGTTACACCTCTCTTCCTCTCATTCAAAAATGAAATAAAAGTGATAGCATAGGAGGAGCCAAATCAACACTTTGCTTTACTGACAAAGAATGCGCTGCTGAGCTTAGAAACACCAGTGTTTTCTTCTGTGGCCCATGTGTCCACAGAAAAAGATGCTAGTAGATGATTACTGGATCTTTTCAGAGCATCCAGCCAAGTGGAAAACATTTTTCAGGTGGTAGGTATATCATTATCCAAGTCTAACATAAAAAGAAGACTTCACAAGAAAAAAAAAAAAAATGAATCTAATCACCCTGTACTACAATGACACGAGTAAAAAATTGGTTTGGGAAAGGCTCCCTATATGAGCACAGTGTACCCACAAAGCACAATTTCTTTTAAAAATGGCAGGGACCGTGTGTAGGCATGAGTATAGTTAACATTTATGATGGAACACAAGTCTCTAATGATAGGACAGAAGACAGAAGCATGTGGATACATGAATACATGTTTCTGAGACTGGGATACAAATGAGCTCACGACAGTAGGTGATCAAACTGGCAGCCAGAGCAAGGGAAAACTGCAGAACTACAGCAAACAGCCAACAGACATGAGAGGCCACTATGTGGGTGTGTTGCAGGTAGGGAGGACAGGGTATTGAGAGGAGGAGAAGACGGACGAGACCACTCTGGAGGTCTACCAGGAGAAGCAGAGCAGACAGGCAGTTCAAGTTAAGAAGATGGAAGCAGTCTGGAGGCTGAGGATGTAGGCTGGACCGCTTGAGTATGCAGCCTAGGATCAGGACCACAGGGGTACTAGATATCTCGTGCGCACTACAAGAGCTGACACAGACTATTAACTGGACCAAAGATGGGCATCGGATAAAGCTGACCTTGAAGAAGGAGCAGGTTAGGGGTCAGTATCAAGTGCTATCAACTTAAGTTCAATCTCCAAAGAACTGTTAATAGTAAAGATATAGCTCCTTCTGTATATGCTGACGTTTCCTTCTGATAACCTTAAGAAACAGAGGACACAGGAGATTAGATTAGGAAGCTTGAGTAATGAAGCTCACGGTATGCCTGTGTTCAACAAGGTAGCTCTGTATTCACTCGCTGCCTGCATTTATGGGAATTCAGGCTGCTAGTCTATTCTTTAAATCACTTCCGCTTTCACACACTGCCAACCTCAATTCTGTCATCGTCACTTTCACCGAATATTTTACTGGCCCACATTCTGTGAGCCAATCATGGTCCTACTTCCTACAATTGTTGGACGCTTTCCCATGTAGCTTCATCAGTGTCTACTCATCAAATAGTTTATAACTCAGAGTTTATATTTCAATAATTCATGTTCAGTTCCTTTAAATAATCTCTCAATTGAAGTAAAAGATTGAAGGTAATCAGATAAGAGGGAGGTGAACAAGTGGTTAAATATATCCTGAAATGACTGACTATGATATTTAAATGTATTTCCAAAATAAATATATCATTATGATTAATTGTTTTCAATGTGTTGTTTAATTGATGTGTTGAGCAGGAAGATAGCCAAAAATGTTGTATCAGCAAAGGACAAAATAAGGCCAGCAATGCTGAAGTGAAATCTTATATTGCCTTACCCATAAAGAATAATAATGAGTGATTCCTCATAGTAAGGAATAAAGCTTAACAATTTAAAACTAGTGTTGGATCAAAATTCGGGAATTCGCAGATATCCACAGCTAAGGTATCGGTATCATATTGGAACTGAATAAAGTTTCATAGGTGCATCTATGTTGCCTCTGAGGAATGGATGAGCCACGGAGGCAGAAAAAAAAGAACTTTAAACATGTTGAAAATTCTAGTTTTAATTCCCATTTTGTTTTCTGTTTTGTTTTTTTGTTTGTTCATTTGGGTTTTTTGTTGTTGTTGTTTTTACATCAGGGGATATTCGGACCATATCTACAGTGCAGATTAGTTTGCCAAACTGAATAAAATCTAACTTGGAAAAAAAATAAAATCAGAGAGCAAAAAAAAAGAAAAGAAAAAAAGTAACATCTCCTGCTTCAAGATAAGGATCCAAAAGTAATAAAAACAAATGAGTAAAGAATTCTTCACACCCCATTTCAGTAGGCCTCCTAGCAGTAATGCTACTCTGGTCCGCTCACCACCAGGGAGAGACGCACAGTGGTTCTCAACAGCAGCTGCAACTCCTGCCTTTATGGTCAGTTGCTCCTCCTACTTCAGGAAACAACAATTAAACATCAGTCAAGCACAAAATTAACTTAAAGCAGTGCTTAATCTGTCACGCAAAATAATGGCAATACATTAACAGTGAACAGATGAATATATTAAGAGAATGTGTCTGTTTTTTAACTCCCTATAATTTAATACATCCTTCAAACATCAGACACAAATCACCATAAAAAGGAGCCTAAAAGTAGTTATGGGAAAAGCGAGGCTTTCTCTACATTGACACCTACTGGCCAGTTTTTGCTTTGCTATTTTCACCTTAAGGTGCTTCAATTGTAAGATAAAGATCCAAAAATATTACATATAGCCCCAAAAATCAGACAAAGCCCTTTGAGCAATCACTTGGCGACAGCAGGAAGGAAAAACTCCCTTTTAACAGGAAGAAACGTCCAGTAGAACCAGCCTCAGGGTGCTGCAGGAAAAAAGGCAAACTATAGGAGAGAGAGCCAGAGTTTATTAATTTCTAGAGAAAGACTGCACAAGTCTAAACAAAGTAACATATAGACCAACGACTGCAGGAACCAGCATGTGAGCAGACACATCCTTAAATTTGCCAATGACCCCGTCATCATTAGTCTGCTAAATACTGAGAATACACTGAGAATACCAAGGATGTGGTGATCAGTCTCAGAAAGCCCCCTCACCCTCGACTGCAGACCAACATCAAGAGTAAAGCTACTGAACTGGTGGAACAATATAAATTGCTTGGAATGGTCATTGATAATAATTGAAAATTTGACACTGATGTGGAAGCAGTGGTCAAGAAGCGCTATCAACAGCTCTCATTTTTGAGGAAGTCTTTCAGTGAATCAGTTTTAACATTTTCAGTTACTTCCTAGCTTGAAAATGAACCAATGACAGCATACAGAGTACTGGAACAAAATGGTGAGAGTAGCCAGTAAAGTAACAGGTCTCCCACAGACCCCACTGCCTGCTGTATATGAGCAGCAGGTAGCGCGAAAGGCCCGAGCTATTGTTGAGAGCCAGACTCTCTCCCTGCACAGAGAATCTGAACTGCTTCCTTCAGGCTGTAGATACAGAACACCAAGAGTAAGGTGTAATAGGACCACAAACTCTTTTGTTCCCAGTAAAATAGCAGTCCCAAATCAGTTTGTGATACCTCTACATTACCTTGTACCATTTTTGTGTTTTTACAAATTTTACTGATTTTTACTGGATTAAAAAAAATCACTGACTGTGTATCGTTTTTCATATTTTTTATAATGTGGATGTGAATGATTTCTCGAGAGCCTGTTTCCAAGTTTCCCAGTAGAGAGAATAAAATGACTGGACTGCAATAAACTACATATTATGCCATATTATGATCTACACATACTTGGGAGAAAGCGCCATTCAACAAAGCAAGAAAAAGTCTGATTATGAACTATGAGCAGGCTGTGTCTGTGATGAACAGCATGTTACAACAAATACACGCTGAAATATGAGGCTTCAAGTGGCTAAGTAATATTCTCCAATAACAACAAATCAATTTATAAAATAAACTATATTGGGGGTGGGGGGAAATGATGCGTATTGTGTTATGTTTACTCTGATAACCACATAGGTTTTGTGGGTTTGATTGTCTTGTCGTCCAAGGCTAAGTGTAGCCAAATAATCAGAAGATGGTTTTCTTTATGGTGAAATGAAGTGCAAATGAATGTAGCTCATTATGTTTATGGAAACTGTGTATGAATGAGTGAAAAATCAAATAATAATGTCATATGTGTAGATTTTTATTCAAAATCCAGCCTTGGAAAAAAATCTGTTTCCACTTGCAGGTATATTTTGGTGTTTTTTGCCAAGATATAAAGGCGTGAATATACAACGCATTGTTTTTGCCAATAAGCTAGTGGAACATGCCCTTTGAATGAATGTATCAGTGAGGTATCATTTCACCACAGTGCAACCATTAGCAGTTGCACTGTGGTTATCATGGCTTACGCTAACCCAGCAGTAAAAACATTTCCACACACTGTGGATTAGACTTTTAAGTTTTCTGGGAGTTTGAAATGTCATCAGGTTTTTCTGCACTCAATCAGTAAAATGTAGACCCAGCAGGTCAAAATGGGGGTAAAATGCATCAAGATCCCTATTAGCTACAGTCATGTGACTTGGGTGTTTTGAACTGCACTTCAAAGCACTGGTCCAAAACATCTGCGCTTCATAAACATCAGTGTGGACGGTCTCATCCCTACACATAAGGGTCGGACTGATTTGGCAAATCTTGGGTCCAAACTAGATGGAAGCCAAGTGCACTCTGGAGGAGAGATGAGATACAAACAACTAAACCAAATCATAATCTTAAAACTAGCACCAAACTGTCTCGGGGATCTCATGAAAGACTTAAAAGCAACACACGAGTATGATGTATTGTGTTAGAGATCACGGACCTCCCTGTGATAGCGCCCCTTTGGCTTAAAAAAAGGAGGACAATTCAAAAAGGATGTTCTACAACCACCGCTTTGAATCCTCGTCGAGATCCATTTTCTTTAAGGGCCTTTATTAGCGTGACATCACTATCACTAGGCAACCGGAAGACCTTGGAGATATATACTGCACAAAATAAGACAAAAGGTTAATATTGCTAAAGATTATTTATTTGGGGCATTTTTGCCTTTAATGGACAAAAATGCCCCAAATAAAGCCGAGTGACGATCAGACAGGAAAGTGAGGAAAGAGAGCAGCGGAAGGCACGCAGCAAAGGCCGTGGATTGGACTTAAACCCACACTGCTGTTTGTTAGCAATGTGGTGTACGGGCACCTGCTCAATCAGTGAGCTAAACCACCACCCTGCTACCTCTATTTTAACAAGGGTACTAAAGTAACTTTGATATTTTCTTTCTGTTTTCAAATTCAAAGCTAATTTTATTGTCATCTCAGCCATTTACACATATGCAAAAAGACAAAATTGCAAAGCTCCAAAAAACAAAAACAGATATTGTTCCAATAGTCCAAGTGCAAAAAAAGAAAATGCAAAAAAAATACCCCAAAAATATGTTTCCTTTATTACACATAGTGTGGAATGATATTTCAATTGACCAAAGATGTCCTGGTTGTATGCACAGTACTATGCAAGGCACGCACACAACAGTGCTTGTTCTACTGAACTAATTCAGCTCGGATGGCATGTTTGGACAAGTATAGATTAAAAATGTGAAAATAAACTTTTTTCCTCCTTTTTAGCAGACATGTAGTACAGTGGATTGTTGACACAAAAACACACCTGCTTGCTTTGCTGATGTCCATTGAGCATGAACTATCGCTCAACCTTTGATCAGGCCATCAAACAACAGGACAGGCCATCACTCAAAGACTTTAATTAGTGGTGAAGATAAAGGGAAGCTGAGGACAAACTAAAGAGATTAGAAGCAGACTGTTGTACTAAATAGATGTTTAAACAATACCACCCAAAAAAACACTTTGTGTCTGTGTGTCTCTCGTTGTATATAACTAAAACATATGAGGATTTTTTTTTTTTTAAATCACTATAATTACTTGCTGAATTATAGTTGCATCAGATTTTTTCTGGATGCTGCAGTTTACCGTCATTTTATTTGATCAGTTTTGAAACTTTTTGATTTCGTAATCTGTCCCAGTAGCATATCACAATTCTTGACAACAACTGCGCGATCACACGGAAAAACAAGCTCATTAGAGATCTCCCCTAGACTGCGGAATGACATACACTTTGTCAGTCCCAACACCGCTGTCACCACAGTGACACACTCATGTAATTAAGACACACTGGGTGCAAGGGAGCTTGTCTTTTCCCCTGCTAAATACTCATTAGAGGCACCTTTAAGGGTAATGTTAGCCTGTGTTGCAAAGCTGAGGGAAATGAGCTGACAAAACAGAGAGCTCCATGAGCTGTCATCTGATTCCTCCTGCACCAAGACCCTGAAGAGAACAAGGAAACGCAGTCTTAAGAAATAGAGTCCACAGTTTTAGCTAATGATTTTTGCACCAGCATGGTTCCATATCAAAGAGGCAAAGAAGTTTGGTGAGAGTACGGTCAGCAGGGCAAATAAATGTAATCCTTTTGATTAGAGGCAGACATCTTTCACATCCCAGACATCGTTGTGCTGACAGACCAAAGCGACTAATCTGCGTTATTTGGACACAGCGTGAAAACCACAGCAGTTCTGCACTTTATGAAAAAATCAAGTCCAGTTTCTTCACAATTTGGAGACAGAGCAGACTGTGCAAGCTGTGGTACACTGGCCACAAAGGAAACAGAATTTGGACAGACTGTATGACAGAAAATCCCTGTTGGCAGGAGAAACAAAATAATATTTTCCTTAATATTTGCTTAACAGTTATCAAATACTAAACTGTATACTTTAAAACTAGAGTTAGTCAACAGACAGAAAATTATTTTTTGTACTTTTTAACTACTGCTTTTCCTACTAAATAACAGCAAACGGCTTCGTATTAACCAGTATTAACCATTTAATACTTTTGAGACATAAGGAGCGATTATAACTGACTATTAAAAGTTTAACCACAAATGGTGTGACGTTGAGACACCACTTTTTAAAGAGGACATTTCTGAATACCCGTCCCTGACCTATACACTTGCACCACTAACACAGATAAATGCACATTAGTTGCACAGTGGGGAGCAATGACAATTCAGGGTTGCCAACTTTTCCACTGAACACCAGCTAGATGTAAAGTAGTCTGTGGTTCCTAATTAATCCCTTCTCTCTTCATCTTTTCCTTGCACTCTACAGTGACGCAGAGATGTGAAGACAAAAGATTAGAACATACACTCCCCAGACATTTTATTAGGTGCATCTGTTCAATTGCGAATTAATGGAAATATCAAATCAGCCAATATCATAGTGGCGACTCAGTTCATTTAGCCATGCAGACATGGTCAAGTTGACCAGTTGAAGGTCAAACTGAGCATGAAAATGAGGAAGAAAGATGATTTAAGAGACTTTCTACGTGGCGTGGTTGTTGGAGTAAGACAAACTGATTTGAGTATTTCAGAAACTGCTTAGCTACCAGGATTTTCTTTAATAACCATCTCTAGAGTTTACAGAGAAAAAAGACAATATCCAGTAAGCAGCAGCTGTCTGGATAAAAATGCCTTGTTGATGCCAAAGGTCAGATAAGATTGGCTAGACTGCTTCAAGGTTATAATAAGGCAAAAATAACGCAAGCAACCACTCGATACCACCAAGGCATGCAGAAACACATTTCATGAACACACAGCATATTCATGACATAAAGCAGATTGGCTGCAGTACTTCTATCAGCTAAGAACAGAAAACTGAGGCTGTAACCAAAAGTGGACAAGAGAAGACTGGAAAGGATTGTGTGGACTGATAAGTCTCAATTTCTGCTGCAACATTCAGATGGCAGTGTCAGAATATATGAGTATGAATCCATCCTGCCTCGTATCAACAGTTCAGGCTGGTGGTGGGGGTGTAATGGTGTGGGAGGTATTTTTTGGCACACCTGGGTATTGTTTCTGACCACGTCCAGCCCTTTATGAGCATAGTGTACAAATCATCTGATGACTGCCCGCAGCAGTATAACACGCCATGTCACAGAGCTCAAATCACCTCCAACTGGTTTTCTTGAAAAATGGAGCAGAAAGTGGTGGACCAGAAGACTCATAATCATACTGCCAACAAACCTGCACCAACTGTGTGATGGCATCATGTCCGTATGGCCAAAATATCTGATTAGTGTTTCAAGGCCTTTGTTGAATCTGTGCCATGAAAAATTAAGACAGTTCTGAAGGCAAGAGCGGGTCAAATTCAGTATAATCAAGGTGTACCTAATGAAGTGGCAAGTGAGTGTACATTTAAATTAAATACCACATTCAAGTTAAATAAAAGCTCCATATTTTCCAAGAATTTCTTGTCTATAAATAAAAAAGAATTATCACAGCAATTACTTATGGACTCTAATTAGAATGACATTATAGGAAAATCAGCTTTTTTCACACAGCTGAGAAAAGTGCATTTAGGAAGGGAATTATAAATTAACACATGAAGAAAAAAAACTGGGAGAAAAATATCAATAATTTCTTGCTACAGTTCTACAAATCGGGTTAAATCTTTTAAAACCTACGATCTTAAATGCAACTTGACTCCATTATGTAATATGACTGATGTATGCCACAAGAGCAGCTCCACCACCTTTAACACCACCTGAAATCTTATGACCTATTTTTTGTCTTAGTCATAAAATCAGAAGGGTAATTGCAGTTCTTCAACATCACATGCACATGACTGTATGACGGGCTGTAAAATAATTCCTGGAACACAGGTTGCGTAGTCATGGTAGAGTTGTTTTGGTACTGATCTGTCCATATTAATCGTGGGGTGTGTTTGTCTGTGTGTGGTCTCATCTAGCCAGGGCCAATATAAAACCTCTGCTTTCCCTTAACATTATAACTAAGTACTCTGATACTGAAGGGAACCAACCAGCTAAGCCTGATACTGAGGAGGGTGCTTATTTTATTTTATTTTTATTTTTTTGGCGTGTGTGTGTTTTGTTTTGTTTTTCCCCCTCAGGAGGTAGCACTTGAGAGCACAGTCAGGCAGGAGACTCTTCAGCACACATAAACGTCACTGGGGATCAGGAAGGAAACTCAGCACGAGTCTACACTGTCATATGGTCATGGAAACTGCCCAATACAGGTGATATTTAAGGAGCCAACCAGGGAGAGGAATTTCCCTCGAGGACAGATATGCAGGGAGTTGTAACTAGAGATGGCAGCAGTAGAGCAAAGTGAAGATAAACAGGATTAGCTGAGAGAAGTGCTGAGCAAAATAAAGGTCAAAACCATAAAAAAAAAAAACCCTATACAGCTCGTTCATGTTTAGAACATGTTCATTAACTCAATGCAGAGTCACACACCTCTGCAGAGCTGAGTAGGCATTAACCAGACAACACAAGGACCTTCAGCAAGACTTTGTACATTTGTGCATGCTGTATATCTCAGCTAAAACACATAAATGCCAAACTGGAGGGTTAACATAAAATGATAGGACTGTTAGTTTTGTTTATTTCAGTCCGGGGGGTGGGGGGAATCTCAAACATCAAAGAGATGCTTTGGTAGTGGAGATATGCTGCATTGAGCCTGGTCTTCAAAGAGCTCAGCATTCATTCAGTGAATACCTTTTGTCAGCAGGATATTCACACGATCCTCTGAAGTGACCAGTTGCTCTCATCTATTTAAAAAAAAATCCATGAAATGAACCACAGAGATCTGCAGTATAAAGTATAAAGTAACACAAAAGCCAGGATGCCCCCCCCCACCCCACCGCACGCCCACCCACACACACTCACACACACACACACACAAAGAGAGAGATGTTGCTTTCACATGAAATGAACCTGAGAAATTCTGTTGGTGAAATTGCTAACCTGATCTATGGAGCGGTCACTTACTTTTACTGGCATTAATCAAAACATCATTCCCAGCTTTCAACAGAGTGTGCAGTACATGGCCCTCATGATCAAACCTCAGTGATTACTGCATGTCAGTGGTTTTCTAAGTACAGCTCTAGATACTTCCCTTATTAAATACAAGATGAACCTAACGCTTCCAAAGCAGAAGCAAAATAGCCACTATCAGTGCTATGGTGAATGTATGAAGCATGAGGAAATTATATAATAACTATTATTAAAACCATTTTAATTACATAAGCCTTTCACAGTAGTCCTATTAGAAAGTCATGCTGCAAAACCCTGAATGCCAGACCTTTAGTTATGTGGAGTATTTCTCTTATGTCGAGGGTCACTGCTTGTTGCTGTACTCGACCCTTCTCATAGATCAGCTTTTGGCAAGAAAACCACAGGTGTAATCAATGACATTAATAATTGCAGCTGCAATTTAAATTAGCATCCAAATGATTCTGCTATTGTACACCTGGCTCATTAGATCTCTTAATTGAACTGAGCCATCATTAATTTCACTACTTCCACCTGCGCTTCTGTCTCTTAAAGAGTGATAGAAGAAGTATTCACATCCAATATTCACTATATAGATTGGCTCCAGCTGCTGTCTAACTTTATATAGACTTTGGCGCGATTTTTTACAGTTGCAATCTTTTATAAACTCCACATGTGTTTTGTCGTTGTCAAATGAGTGGAAAGCAAAATATTTCTGTGTGAAATTTAGAGAAGTTAAAGTGTATTTGCATAAATATGACTGGGTAAACTGTACTATGTCTGGTTTTTAAAGTGGCATTATTATGTGTTGTTCTCCACAACTTCTCCTTGTTATGTGCTATGATGTCGGAAAGCAATCGCATGCTGTGTAACTCACCGCTGTGTGGACTCTCGAAAGCCTTTTTCTTTGAACTCTGTTTTGCTCTGTCGGAGTCCTGTCTGCTCAGGACCTCGGACAGCGACTGCCGGGAGCTTTGCCGTGCGGTCTGGTTAGAAACGTTGAACCGTGTTGCCCTTTTCCTGGCTTTGCTATTGGCCCGGTCCGACTCCGGAGCGGACTGGCTTCTCTCCGGGTCATGGTTCTCCGGCTCGGAGCCGACTTTCACCAACGCGTTCCTCGTCCTAGTTAGAGCAGAAGTCACCGAACCCATCGCTAAATGAAAGTTAAACGTCTCAGTTGGAAACGGTTACTCTTTGTTTCATTTTACCCAAAACCTGTTGAAAGTGGCCAACAGTGCAAAGAAAAACATGTACTTCAGCTGTCAGCTTGGAACTTCATCGTAAAGTTACATTAAAAAGAGAAGAAAACTCCGCACTTTGACCGGACCGTGTCTGCATCTTCCTCGTTTTCTGTTTCCCCCGAAAGACACGTCATCTAAAGAAAGTTCCTCCTCTGTCAACAAAAGCGCCGATCTCCCGGGACAGGGAGGCGAAAACAAGCGGCAACAATTAACCAGCAAGGTATCCCGAGCTGTTAAAACCGGCAGAGATTTAGCTGCGCTGACATAAATGTTAATTGCATCATCACAAATTACCTGTAGATTCCCTTCGTCACAGGCGTCTTTTAAAGAAGGCCCATCTGCGAAAAGTGATCGCGAGATTTGGGCGTGGTCAAGAAAATGAAGGTGTAGTTCCTGGCTACTTCAATTATTAACCAGAGGGAAGAGGGGTGCAGTTGTCTCAATCACTGGCAAACAGCAGTTAAAAAAGTAGGCGATGTACATTTTTTTTAACATTTGCAACAGCATTTCTATCAGTTTTTAATTAAAACCATGGGGCAATGATTGTTACACTAAGCTTAACTTTCACTAATTAATTTAAATGCAAATCCAAAGCTCATAAGCTACATAGTAACCAACTATGATTTTAAGCCGAAATTAAAATGAGTTATCACACTTTTTCAAACATATTATATGTTTGTGATGGAAGACCAACACAGATGATTATGGAAAGCATCAGTGTCACAGTGAAAAAACAGTCTGCTGCAGGAGTCTGGATACTTAATGCATTGAAATCAGTTGACCTCATTATGCTTGCACCACAGTGACCCCATTGAAAAACTATTATGTAACGCTGTGGCTGGATGAGATGGAGCTGGTGTTAACAGCTTCATGTTATAAGGTGACCTGAAATCCCAGTCTGAAGTAACTATACCTGCCAGATATGTCCTGGGAGTACAGAATATTATATTTCACTTATAAGAAAAACAGAGTAGTTTCACAAACATTAAAGTAGATGTTCCTTAAGTTACACTTCATAAATTAGAATGTGTGGTTAAATTTACAACACTCCATATAAGGTCTAATTTTAAGATTAACTGTGTGTAGTTTTGTTATATTTACATATGTTATAGTCAATCCTATCTCGGCCTCAATTAATAACTAGTGCAGAGCTTTGGATCATATCACATGACTTTCATCAGCAGATGACATATAACTGTCACATAATTTTAGATTTTTTAAAAAAAATTATTTTTCAGAGCCTAAAACAGTTTAAAAAAATAAAATAAATGTCCACCTTAACTTAAAAGTTTAGTCCAAAACAGTTTCTTCATTTTGGAAACAGCAGCTGACAAAATAATCTCAGATTCTACTGTATTTGCTGAATTGTGTCATTGTGGCCTGGAGCTTCTTCTGTCTCAGATCTATTCAGATCAGCTCTGCTTATCATATTCTGTGTTGTTTCTCACATGAAAAACTTTTCAACAGTAACTAAAATACTGCTGATATATACCCAGGTATGTGTTAATTAAACTTGTACTGTACTTTTTCATTGGAACTGTGACAGTGACCTGGATACTATCCCCTCAAATGTTTGTGGTCACTTAAAATTGTCCAATCTTTGAAAGAAAAGCACATTTTATTGACTAGTGGAATAATTAGATTTTTTTCCATGTCAGGATTAACAGGCGGATTTGCAGTAGCCATCACTCCTGTGTTCCAAAGGCACTTTGTGTTAACTAATCAAATATTACTATATTAAAAGGCTAATAGGTCATGTAAGATGGTACCTGTTGTGCTAATAAAAGGTGTAATAAAAAAGATGCAATAAATGTAGTTAGTTGATTATAAAAAGTAAAAATAATACTTTTGTTGTGCTTAAAAATATCTCCGTTATGTGTTACAGGCACTACAGTACTATACTACAGTTACTATAGTTACCATAGTATAGTAACTAAGAGAGAACGTCACTCTCAGACTGCAGGCTTACTTGCTGAGCCTTCAGCTTTCAGGCCCCTCCCCTGTGGCACAAACTCTCAGTTTGGATTTGGGAGACAAATACCCTACTTACATACTTAAATTTAAAATTCATCATAAAACTTTCTTTTTTCATTAGGCTTATAGTTCAGGTTGGATCAGGTGACCCTGAGCCATCCCTTAGTTATGCTGCTTTTTGCTCAGGTCGCTGGGGCTTTCTTTCTTCGCTTTATTGCATATCATTAACTTTTGGTATTTCTAGTGTACTGAGAGCTATTTCCACTACACCGATTCCTTTTTCACATGTAAGTACTTTTAGAACAAAGGTGGTAGGGTGTGATTAGTTGAATCCAAAGACCTCACTGAAGCCCCTGAATATGAACTGTCTTTTACTCAGAGCAGTCTCTGGATGAACCTCCTTAATGAAATAGTCACGCATAGACATTATAGGTATATGTCTCCATCAATACTGCTTGTCTGATAACCAAGTCATCACTTGGTTATCACTGAGAGGAATCCTTATGTTCAGTAAGGCAGTAGTAAATTATCACAGCATTACAATCACAGGAGTTAATGTGTGGGATAGCTGTCCATCAATACGTAACTACACAAACATTTGTGCAATTTGTTTAAAAACAACAAATTGCACGGATATTGGAAATGTTCCTCTCAATGATTGAGTTGTTTCATTGTGTTCTATTGAAGCCAAGCTGAATGTATTCATTGAGGCTCTTCTTTAAGCGATGATATGGAAGCATCCAGCTGTGTATAATATATGCAGAATAAATTAACTAAACTAACAACCTAATATTTAAGGTTACTTTTTATTATTTTGTCCCTGTCTGCACTTATTTAGCATGAAGAAAAAGTATGTTTATTATGTTTGGAGTCTTTCTTTGATTTTCAGAAGCATAATTTAAGTGAAATCAAAATAATTTAACTTACTTTGCAAAAAATATTTTTATCAGACTTACTATTCAAGTTCAGTTCTTAGCCTCACGGACACTTTGACAGTTTGTGTTGCTCAAAATCAGATAAAAGAGATTGTTTTTTACGTAATGCTTTATATGTATAGCATTAGGTATAAAATATTTTTATACTTTATAACAATAATGCACTGCAGTATTACAAGTATTACACCTTGTGCACAGTAGTGAGTAACAGTCTTCATGGTTTATTGCTGCATACAGGCAATTGTGACATCTTTAGCATACAGTTTTTCTGGTAAGTGCATGCTATATTGATCAAAAATACTACTTTGGTTACAAAGATAGATTTTTGTAGGCCTCAGTGAGAACTGCTGTGTTGTGCTGACTTCATTATTGTGTCTAAACAACTGTGACAAAATACTTGCAGCGGCCAAGGAAGCAAAATACAGTCTGTGTCAACTAACAGGCTTACTGGATCACCACATACAAAGGCACTTCTCGAAGCTGTTTGCTTTTTGTGTGTTGTTGGTTTGTTTGCTTGCTTGTAGCCCGAGTGAAATGTGTTTCTTCTTATTGCTTTTTGTTGGTGGTTTGGTAAAGACAAGGACATTATTAGTCCATGTCATCGTGGTTCTGGGTAGACTCGTTGATCACCTGAACAAGGGTGCAGAGGAAGAAGAAAAGGCGATGAGCAGGGATATATCTGTATGTGCCTGTATGAAGTGAAAGATCTCTTTAAGCGTATTCTACCTGACCATCCCTGGTCTCAATGGTCTTGATGAGAACTTTCTTGGTTGTTGTGGTTTCAATAAGTGGTTTGGAATCAACCATTGTTTCTAAGACAGAGAAGTATCGTTAGAACATGGCATAAACTGTAATTCCAACTGTAAAAATCTGCTTGGAGAATCTTACCTCTCAGGTTAAGAGATGAGAAGTTTGGCAAGGGGGTGGAGATTCTGCAGACAGAGAAAATACAGCTCACTACTTAAGATCAGCATCTTGAATCAAATGAGTGCTCATATCTGTATTCCAGATTACTGCATTTCAGAAAATCCATCTCCCGTCACCTGCTCTCCTCTCCTTCCAGCAGCTTTCTGTAGGTGGCAATCTCAATGTCCAGAGCCATCTTGACATTTAGCAGGTCCTGGTACTCGCGAAGGTGACGGGCCATCTCATCCTTCATGTTGTGAATGTCCTCCTCCAGACGGCTGATGGTGTCTTGGTACCCGCTCGTCTCCAAGGAGAAGTTCTCCTCCATCTCCCTCATCTGGCGCTCCAAGGACTCATTCTGGGATGGCAGCCAAGACAGAACAAAAGACAATTTTGCAGTAAAAGTTCAAGTTAAAGAAAAAAGAAATATTTTCCTCTCTGCTTTTCTTTTTTCTGAACTTGTCCCCCCCCCCCCCCCTCACCCCCCTTCTTT
>VUQG01001903.1:0-24038 GCA_015106755.1 Etia nguti | reverse complement strand
TTCCCCCCCCCCCCCCTTTGCTTCCAGTTTTACAAATGTTGAATAGTTTTATATATATTCTATGTCTTCTGTATTGCAGCCAAAAATTGCAAACTCACAGTTCCTTTCAGGGCATCCACTTCACAAGTAAGTGCCTGAACTTGGCGTCTGTAGTCATTGGACTCCTGTTTGGCCACTCTCAGAGCTTCATTATTCCTGGCTGCAGCTTCAGTGAGGTCAGCAAACTGGCAATCACAGTGACAAACAGAGAGGAGAGACAGAGGAAGAGAGGGAAAAAATGAGAAATCAACTCTTCAATAAATGATGAGTCAGAGGCTGAAGGAGATGGGAGTACGGCAGCTTTCATGAAGTGTGTAAATTATGAAAGATGTAGCCACGACAGAGCCTTGCAGGGATTACCACTGCGGCACCAGTGCTCTAAGGCACTCTGAGGTTACTGACTTTCCACTAGTGCTCAAACGTCATGAAGGAGGATGGCTTATACCTTGCTAGTTCTCAGTATTCTAATGTATAATCAGTTTTTAAGATAAGAAAAACTAATCACATATTTTGGACAAATGATGTTGCATTATGGTGAATTTGTTAGCAAACACTTCCTTTTTTACCTGTCAAACAGATACAAAGAAACATTAGTGTTACTTGTTAGTCTTTTATTGGCCTTCCTGATAAATTTTGAGCCTAATATTTACTGCTTCTGGTGTTTGGTTACTGCCCTTGGTTAAATATGCTTCTCTAAAATGCCTTTACCTTGGATTTGTACCATTCCTCTGACTCCTGGATGTTTTTGGAGGCCAGGTTCTCATACTGCAGACGGACGTCCCTCAGAGCCGCTGTCAGGTCAGGCTTAGCTATATCCATGTCCACCTGCACATGCTGCTGCTGCTGGATCTGATTCTGCAGCTCCAACATTTCCTGCAGCAAATTCAGCAGAGTCAGTTTGTACAGTTAGCACAGAAAGTTTTTTTAACAGTTATTTTGTATGCTTTTGTGAAATTAGCCTTAAAGACTTACAAAAGCTTTGGAAACTAAACCATGCTGATGTGGCGCTTGAGCAGATTAACAAATATTTCAAACTATTTGGCCCAGTTTTTCTAAAAGTACCTTTTTCCTCTCGGGCTGAACACGTGCAGTGCTTCTGCAGTACACCGATTCAGCTTAGGCAACAAAAAAGGAAGGCTTACCTCATCATGCAGCTTCTTGAGGAAGTTGATTTCCTCTTGGAGTGACTCCACTTTCCGCTCCAGGTCCAGTCTGGCGAGGGCAGCGTTGTCCACATCCTGTACGATAACACTGACTCTTAATAAGGTGAATTGTGAAGGTGACATGAGTTATGCATAATGTGCTTGCTGACAAAGAAAAAAAAAAAACCCTTGTGCACACGCTGTAAAAAGCCCTCACACAATCCAGTGCACAAAATGACCCATTGTGTGGTTGATTAAGGTCACAAACACATGCATCCAATGAAAATCCACTGTGGGTACATGACATGTCCTTGCAGATGTTGGTAACAGATGAGTAGGTGTTTTCTCGTGTCGTTATACAATTCAGCAGCTGCATTATAGGCAGACCTTTGCTCAAATACTGCACATAAGCACTGTAATCAAGTTCAAGAAAATAGGTGACTTTTTCTCATCTACATTTGTTTGGCACAGTTATTTTATCTTTTGCTCTATGATTGCCGAGATCAGATGGAGCCTGAGTTTGCTCTGTACAATAAAACAAACAAATGAACCTATATAGCTGCAGGCCTGGCATTCTTTGTGTCTGGGAAAAGGCTGGACAGAATTCAGTGAATTCTGGAGAATACCCAGAACCACAACAAATTATTAAAGAGAATATTAATAACCCAACCTAACCTGCAATCCCTTGCAGTTTTCTCCAGTAGAATTCCAGTTCTCCTACTGGAAATTGTAATTTTTCTTGTTACCGTTTTATAACATTACTGAATAAAGTTCATAAAGCAGTCTTCTGTTTTATCATACTTACTCATACATACAGACTGGCTGTGGCACCATGGCTTTATTGGGGGCGTTGGCTGGCTGGCAACTGAGGTATCAGCAAATGAAGCAGCTTTGCCTCTGCACTAATGCCACAAACAAAGTGTGCTATTCAGCAGGGGTTCCCAAACAAGCCCAAGGCTGAGAGAGTGACTGTCTGCCTGACTGAGCAAGAGCTGGCTGTGGGCACTGCATTGTTGTCAGTGTGCCACTCAGGCAGGCCACAGGGACTTCCTTCCTCCCATTCACACAGACAATGCCATGACTGTGTAACGTATGTATCACTTAAAGCAAGCCCTAAAAGGCATATAATCATCATGAGTCTAACATTTAAACTACATTGGTGGGATGACAACTTTCACCTTTTTATTCCATGACAACCTTTGGAAACTGTCTGCATGACTCATCCCTGTGAAAACCAGTGATATGGAACAATCTCTGACAGGACCATAACAAGTGAGATTTCTCTGTGCTGATGCTCTCCCAGAATGAGACAGCCGGATCACATGGTGGCTTGTCTTCTCGCTCTGATAACCACATTGGATCCACACTGTTGTTGCCCTTGTGTCCGGCTCATTCATTGTGACCAGTCAGACTTAAAAAGATCTCCTCTCGCTGCAGGCCTGATTTAACTCAACAGTCCCAACTTGGCCTTTTGTACCAGTCCAGGGTCAGTCACTGCTCTACAGCTATTTTGGATTATGCCTAGAATCGGCTGTTGTGCCATCAGAAGAGTGCATTCTTGTCTCCAAAGCTCATGGGCAATAATTAGAGAGAGATCACCCAGAAAAGAAAAGAGAAAGTTGCTCTTCATATTAAGGATAAAGGTTTATCTGATTACTTTCACATCACTTTCCATCAGTTTGGTTGCTTAAACCTTAATTTAATCAAAAACAGCTGAGAATATGAGGCACTGTAGGTCTGCCATTGAGATCTAAGACACTTCCCTTTATCACCCTCAACATGTCCATATATTGCAGTTTTTTTTGCTCTCCCCAGTGTAGAGCTGTACCTGTCTAAAGCTCTGCATGTTTGCCTCAGACTCCTCCCGCTGGGAAATTTCATCCTGCAATCTGTAAAGAAAGGCATAAAGCAGAAGCTTTATTTCAGCAGCCACTGTAAATATACACTTAAAAATCCTTTGCATTTGCGGCATTCACTTCTCCTTTAAGCACGGGAAAAAAAAACTTTTTGCGCAGTGCAGGGTAATAATTTATGTCTACATACTCTCACTCTGTACACAGTCTATTTAGGCTCTAACTAATAAAGATTTCTGTAATGTACCAGAGCTGAATAACAGGCCTAGACAACAAAAGAAACAATACATGGAGTTGAGGACAGAAAAGTGCCACGCCTCCTACTTCTCTCTCAGCCTGTCGATGTCGTCCGCCAGGTTATCCCGGTGAACTTCCACGCGGGCCTTTTCGTTGGTGAGCTGGTCCACCTGACGTCTCAGCTCCCTCATCTCGTCCTCGTAAAGATCTCCGACTCGGGACGTCCCTTTGCCCCGCAGCTGCTCCAGCTCCGCCAGCAGGATCTTGTTTTGCTGCTCCAAGAAGCGAACCTTCTCGATGTAGTTGGCGAAGCGGTCGTTGAGGGACTGCATCTGCGCCTTCTCGTTGGTGCGGTTTGTGATAAATTCGCTGTTTATGGCGTCAGACAACGAGAAGTCCAAGTTCTCGGATGCCAGCCGGGGCATGGCTGCACTGCTCCGGAGCCTCTGGGTCTTCGACGCGTATATGGTCGGGGTGGAGGACAGCCCGAAGGAGACCCGGGAGGAGCGCACCGGGATCGAAAACTGGCGGCTCGAGTAGCTGGATCTTACAGCGGTTTTCTCCCCGCCGAACATCTTTCGGTAAGAGGAATGTGGAGCTGATCTATAGGCCATCTTGCTTGTGTCTTTAAGTACCAGAGCACTGTCGCCGATCTGGAATATATCTTGTTTCTATCAGCATCCGCGGAGTGCGCCTGGGAAGGCGTTTCCTAAACCGTTACTCATTTATAGTCTCCTCCTTATGCAAATACGTAACAGTGACTTGAGTGGCACATTGAGAATCCAATCGCAAATCAGAGCACACATATTTGCCTGTCAGACCCACAGATATTTACACCAACTCTTCGCACACAGTAGCCTAAAGTAATTGGATTGTGCTGTTGCGTCCAAGATGTTGATCCTGAAGATTTTGCGCACATTTGAGACTACTCTCAGCAAGTTTGCCCGAACTTTTAACGCTCATCTTAATTTTTACTGGGACACCAAACATCACAATGAATGATTTTGCACTCTCACTTACTGTAGATGAAACAGTGACATTTTTAGTACCCACAAGAGGAAAGGACTTTTTCATGATACAATGCTGAGAATTGCAAAGAAAACACGTTAGGGTTTTTTTAAGCAATGCGCCCATGTCAGCACTAGGCTTATTCAGTGTATGACTACATGTCTAAGTGTAATACCATAGTGTTTTAGATATGTCTTCTATTTTGGTGAAGGGCATTTGCTTGGGTGAGAAATACAGGTCTAGTAAAGTATGTGCAAGTCAGCAGCCTCACACAACGGTTAATCAGGTTTAAAGAACAAGTCTGATGATGTCACACACTAATCCTAGGAGAGAAAAACAGAGAGCTTGGGGGATATGAGTCAAAGTCATTCAATACTGGCAGGTTTGCTGCATTCCTGAAGCTTGTGTTTGGAGTGTATTATTTGTCACCCTCTTCTCAGACTGACTGCAACAAAAATAATGAGATATTTCCGTAAGGACTAATCTTTGTGTCCAAAAGCTCTTTCCTTCTTTCCCCTCCTCGGTCTTTTGCCCTTCTCAGTGCACAGGGCTGTCAGTGCTGCAGTGCTGCTGACTTGCTGAGATTCAGTGATTCTGAAGAGAGACGCATGGCAGCAGAGCTGAGCCAGTGACACCTAACACCTTCCAACTGTGCTGGACTGGTGCTGCTGAGCGTTATCTGCTCTTTAGTAAACATAAAATAAGTCCAAGATGGCAGATCGAATTGGTTTTAGTGACAATTTTTTCACTATAGAAGACTGAATGCACAAATATCTCTTTCATAGAGACTTTCACATTTTTGGCTTGCGGGTGAGGGCGACTGCGGTTATCTGAAGCTGGCGTGCAGCCCCTGAGATATGACTGTGCAGTAATAAACCCAGTTACTCTGTGAGCTTGTTTGATCTTTGTGACGCAAACTTCAAATTATAGCCTGGCTTTGTCTAAGCAGATTGACTGTTTAAAGCTTTTGGTTTTATTCTTATAGTCCTTATCTGTGTCATATTTGTTAAGACTGTACACAGATGTTCTAGTCGACGTTTGTGCCCAAAAGCGTGTTAATCAAGTAATAAGTAAATGGTGATTGTATAAATTGGATTTCACCTCTTTCATTTTTAATAAATTACCAGAACACTCAAAATTTTTGCTTTTTGCTTTTGATTTTGAGGGCTTTTGAGGGCATAACCTGAAAGGCACCGAAAAGCTTTATGTATGCACTGTATATATTATCACCAATATCAGGGGTCAATATTTTTTTTTAAATTCAATTCAGTTCTTTTTTATAGCATGAAATCACAGCAGCAGTCACCTCAAGGTGTTTTATATTATAAGGTAAAGAGCCTACAATAATACAGAGAAAATCCCACCAATCAGATGACTTCCTGTGAGGAAAGAGTTGGTGACAGTGGGATGGAAAAACTCCCATTTAATAGGAAGAAGCTTCAGGCAGAGCCAGACTCAGGGAGTGGCAGCCATCTGCTACCACTGGTTGGGGGTGAGGGGAGGAACACGGGGCAAAAAACACATTGTCGAAGAGAGCCAGAAGTTTTTAATAACTAAAAGCTCAATACATCATGGGAAGCCCATAGGAGCCTAGTCATACTGGAGCATAACTACGGGAGGATTCAGGGTCACTTAATCCATTCCTAACTAAAAGCTTTATTCAAAAAGCTAATCTTTAAAGTAGAGAGGCTGTCTGTGTCACAAGTCCAAACTGGGAGCAGGTTCCACAGAAGAGTGGCCTGAATGGTTAAGTGTCTGCCTCCCATTCTACTTTTAAATATCCTAGGAACCACATACAAGCCAACAGTCTGAGAGTAAAGTGTTCTTTTGAGGTTATACAGTACTATGCATAGAGAAATGTACTCTCTCTTTCTAGTCCCTTTCAGTACTCTCACTGCAGCACTTTGGATTAATTGAAGGCTTTTCAGGGAGTTTTTAAGAACAGCCTGATAATAATAAAGTACACTAGTCAATACAACAGTATAAATGCATGAAATATTTTTTCAGCATCACTTTGAGACAGGATTTTTCAAATTTTAGAGCTATTGTGCAAGTGCAAGAAAGCAGTCCGACATTTATGTTTAATAATTATTTTTCTTTTCTTTATTTGTGCAATTATATAAACGAATCTAATAAAATCACAGTATGAGAAGTTGATTGCTTTGAAGTCCATTTTGATACAGATCTGGGAGTTTTGGAGCAGTTTTTTAATTTCTTAATTTAGCATGCATGTTGTGTTGTTACAAGATCGTTGTCACTGAATGCTATCCTGAAAAGTAAGATTGTGTAAGTATTTTCTATTTTTAAACAAATCTTTGTGAAGTTTATGTGTGTGGTGTGATCTGTATCTAAAGCCATTTAAAATTTTTACTTTTTTTCATGGGATTTCAAGGAGCATCATATCTTACATAAGGGCATTTGCCAAAGACATGCAAGAATGAATCAAATAAGGAAAACATGCAAAATTTTCCTCTGGTTAATTTCCAACATGCAGAATCATGAAAAATAATCAAGATTATAATATAAGTAATGGTATAAATGGCAAAATGCAGTTAAAGGTATCAAGGAAGATTACTGATTTTGTACAATATGGCCCGCAGATGTTTTAGTATTAAAGTGAAATATTAAAATCTAAAGAGAACTTCAAAAGTTCAGTTCAAAACTTTGGAAACTGGAGAAGTGATAGGCAAAAGCATAATAACTGATGCAAATGAAAGTTTAGGTTTGTGGTACTTAAGCATGCACTCATGAGGCCGTGGTCTGAGTAAAACAGTGGAAGCCCATTACCAAAAGCAGCTACGGAAATTCACATGATCAACGCTCACTTGGAAACAGGGTGGGGGCCATGAAAATTCCTGCTCCCAGGCCCATTATGATCCCGCTCTGCCAGTATTGGCCACAGAGACAGACAGAGGAGGCCTGGATTGACACAAACAGAGCAGGGATTGTGTATTGCTGATCTGTCACCTAACTGCATCAAGAGAATGCCGACAGTAGGCCGTAATTATTGTGTGTAGCACGGCGCTTGACAGTGCAACAGTTTGGGCCAAATAGCTCCCATTCTTGGGAATTTATCGCTTGGTCTTTTCATTTTTGTTGCTGAGATTCCGCTTTTCTGCTCCAAAGCAACAGCCCTGCGGGGGAGCTAATTAAAGGAGGCGTACAAAAAGAATCAAATAAGACTCGACATCAGTCAGAGTCAGTGACTCTGTAATGGCGCAGGGCAACAGATAAGTTAAATCTTATTTCTGGGTGTGGTCCCTTCAAAACCGCAGGGTAAAAGCAAAAAGGAACCCTTTGTTTTATCTCCCATGATGGTGAATCACAAACCCGTGCGCACCAGTAGCCATAGCAATCATCCCCAACATTATTTACCAGAACTAAAGTGGAGACAGTGGCTGCACTGTTCATCGATTCTCACAGGACATAAGTGATGTGCTCAGCTATAAGGTTGTGAAAATTAGTTATTGTGGTGAGAAGATTGCAAAAAGTCTCTCTCTCGTTTTTTCCTTTTTTCTTTTTAAATTGGTCAGCATCTCTGCGGGTCATGACCGCTTAGATTAATTGTAGGCAGAATCTGAGCACAAAGTATTTGTTGCACATGAGTTAATGCATGGAGAGCAGACAGAAGTAAATCTTAATGTAAGAAGGAAAGGTTGTAAATCCACGGCAGGGCCTGAAGAGATATTTCACTGCTCAGATGGTTTCATTTAAAAAAAAAGGAAAAAAAATCTTGATGTCCAAAGAACAGATTCTTCAAGCAGCTGTAACCTCATAATCAGGTATATTAATACCGCAGAATCAGTGCTTTTGCGTTTTAACTTTAGGGTTGCTGTTACTTGTAGTACATGAGTTTGAATGCAGAGTTTGTATAATACTGTCCAAAAGTCTTGAGCCACTCTTCATTTCTTTATGTTTTTCTTGGAAAATGGGAAATCAGTGCAGCAATTTACTGAAACGTGCAAACTTACATAGAAATACAGTATATGTATAAGGCAAAGGCAGTTTGTACAGCTGTAATAAGCTTGAAAGTCAATATTTGGTATGATCACCTTTATTCTTCATCTCATGTCTTTAAGTAGTCTTCAGGAATATTTCTCGAGGCTTCTTAAAGGACATTCAAACCTTTTCTTTGGATGTTGACTGCTGTTTGTTCCGTTCTCTGTCAAGATGATCCCACACTGCTTCAATGATGTTGACATTTCCAATTTATATTCAGTACTTCATCAGACCTGATACTGATTTTCATAGCAGTTCTTGTGTATTTAGGCATACTGGCCTTTTCTCCCTGTTTCCCTTCCTTCAGAATGGATTCCTGATATCCACCTTTCCACTGAGACCATTTCTGATGAGGCTTCGGCAAACAGTAGATGGATCAGCTGAGGTCAGGTTCTGTGTCAGGTCTTTGCTGGAATATTCACTTATTTCTTAAGGACATAACTTTCAGATACTGTTTATCTGGTGTAGATTTTTTTTTGTCCCTCACTTGTACAGTTGAGGGTCTTTTTTATGCTTGAGTGATTTATAGATGAGTCCTAAGTGACTTAACAACCAAACAAACAAAACAAAAAGTCCTCTGAAAATGGTCAGGTTCAAGAACTGGACTGCAAAAGGTCCAAAGAAAAACTCTGAAAGTTGGGCATCTTTCCTGGCCTTCAGACAACAATTCTGATTGCTAAAGTACCGAATGGGACAGGCAAAAGAAAAAGAAAAACTTTGAAAGACCTTCACAATGCCTGGAGAACTATTGACCAAGAACACTTTAAAAGTTACAAGAAAGTCTGGCTCCATTAGAAGAAACATATAAAGAAATAATGGGTGGTCAAGACTTTTGCGCAGTACTGAACATTATCAATTTTAGCAATACTGCCTGTTTTACTGCTGTTTTTAAGCTTACTGGATCTTTTCTGTCAATGGTAAGCAAAATGCACAGAGTAGGCATGTGTGCTCATTTCGCTTCCACTGGATACCTTTGAACCATGGTAACAACAGAGGAATTAAAGTGCAAGGGCTATTTTCCAAATCTCCATAGTGACTGACAAAACCCTTGGAAAGTATCCAGAATGGTCACTTTGTAAAGACCTCTCTCTCATTCTCTTTGTCTCTGTATTTCTTTGTCTCCCTCTGTGCTTGTGTGTATTTTTGTGCGTGTCCGTGCATGTCCGTGTGTGTGTGTGTGTGTGTGTGTGTGTGTGTGTGTGTGTGTGTGTGTGATTGCAGGGAAGGGTCAGGGCCAGGGAGCGGAAACACCCACACACACTAATTGCATTTCCCAGCATTCTCCCTTCACATTACCATGAAATCATCATGTGTAGCCTGTCAAATATTTAGCATGTAAATGTCGAAATGAATTATCCCTGTTCAAATTAACACCTGCAGTCGTCTGGTTAGACTTGTTTCAAGGATAACATCCCTCTGGTCACGCATATTACAAGCTAGCCTGTCAGTGACGATCACATCAAGTGTCACTTGCATATGCCTGACTGCATCAGGGGGCCATTGCTGACACCGAGTGACAGCTGCAGATGACTCGCACTCTCCTCTGCACCTTCACCTGCCGGAGGATGAGTGAGACTCAAATAGTGTACACGGACTAAAACACAGACTTAAAACAACAACCAGTAGACAACAATTTTGTATCCAAAATCAGGCTATTGAAATAAATCTTTTAATAGTTTAGAGGATAAACAGAGTAATGTAAGCCTACGGCTCATTCAAAATTCACATGCTTCACTTAGTTGTAACCAAAGTCAAATATCACCGGAGTCCAGAGATGCTTCTAGGCACTCAACACAAATAGGATTATTTTCACTATTTTATAACTCAACCCTGAAAGTATTTTGAGGAGACAGGGATGAGTGTATATTTTTTGAGCTGCCTTTTTTAACCCCTGCTTATAACTGGGCTACATTAGTCAATTTTCTATTTGAGAGAATAACACCCCACAGGCGTGTGTCACCTAAATCTTTCTAAAAATCAAGCTGACAAACTCACAGACTGACTCGCTGATGTGATGATTGATTGACTGATTGACCGGCTGATTGATTAGGCGATGGATAGAGTGGTAGCCAGGCTAATAAAACCACCAAAAATAATCTCTTCTGTTTCCAATACAGAATCCACTGTGGACGTGTGAACATGTAAACACGGGCTTTAAACACAGGTACACCTTTAATAGAGATAACAATGTAAGTTAAATATTGACTGTACATACAACATTGCAACTCACACCCAAAGTGTGGGTGTTAAAAGAAGGCACATAAAAAAAATGTTAAAACTCAGAAATGAAAATGTTCACTTTTCTTTCACTGGTTATCCTGATGACCACTTTAACACATCCTGATATGTTGATAAAATAAGAAAGCATTCAATTATTACAGAACCAAAGCAACAGCATCAGTTTTGTGTTCACCCAATCAGTTTCACTCCTTTGTACTCTATTTTTTGGGCTCAACCAAACCCTAAATAAAAAGCCAGTACTACAGTAGTCCTATTCACTGTCTCATAAAGTAGCATATATCCTGCTGATTAAATGAGCCTGGGTAAGAAACCTATAACTTTTAGATTTTTTGTAAGTAAATCAGTTCTTTAATCTAAAAAGATGAAACAGCTATTAGAAATAAATGTTCTGGACAAACCCAAACAAGCAGTAAAATAATACAAGCAATGAAATCTGCTTTCTATTGCAGACTGAGTGATTTTTTTCATTTCCCATATGATGTTCAAGAGATTTGAGGAAGAAGAAAAATAGGTCTTATTTGTTTACATTCTGCTATCCTATCAAACACTACCTGATATTCAGCACCAAAAATTATTGTAAATTTAGACTTTTTTTCTTTTTTACTGTATTCAAATGCAAATAAGAGGCACAACTCTCATGGTTCATGATTATTTACAGATAAAACAACAAACTTTTTAAGTTGGATCATATTAAACAACAAACACAGTCGATACTAGCAGCTGTTTATGTTAAATATCATAGTATGGGGCAGTATTGGCCACATCTCAAATGCAGATTGTCCACTGAGTCTTGTGCTTGTAGTACACAGCTTACGCCACCAGATGTCCTACTTGGCTGAGTCACAACCGCTGACTCGCCCTCGGGATGAACTTTTCTGTCTGGGATTCTGAACTCCACTGACGCAAACGAAGACTGACTGCCATTTTTATTCGCCCAGGTTTTTGATGTGTCAATAGCAGGTGACACCCTGACACCCCTGCCTCGAGCACTGCTTTTAATACTTGAATCGTCCAAAAAGGGGTCTGAGTCGCTGCCATGTGGCAGGTTGTAGTAGATGCACTTTGGAGTTTGGGGTTTCGCCATCTCCTCGAGTTCTGATGAGGATATGGCTGCAAGGGGACTGTGCTGAGTTTTAAAATGGGGCGGGGAATCGTCGCTAGTGTTCTCCTGACCTGTGTCGAAGGATGTGCTGTCCAAATTGCCGTACATTCCCAGCGAGACCGGAGGAGATTTTCTTATGAGATGGTTCTCTTTTAGGAGCCATCTGCCTTGATCAATCAAAACCCCATCAGCTGAGTTTTGTGAGACAAAGGAAATGCACTGTGCAGCCTGTGTGGTAGCTTCACGATCTGCTTTTAATGAGCTTGCTGCACTGAAGTAAGAAAGATCCTCCCTTGAGGCTTTAGTACCTGAGTCACTGGAACTAGGAAAGGTTCCTGAATTACTTGCAACAGACAACTTTGAGCTAGCCAGTTCCAGAATTGTCTTCTCGGCTTGGACAGCTGAATGTGTATAGACTGGAGAAGGTTTCTCTGAATCCTCTCCTCCACTCTCTGACACAATATCTACAGACTCCTGAGTTTTATAGCCGCCACTCTCTGATGTTTCTGGTCTGTAATCAGATAAATCAGAGGTGCTCGGACTTGGGAGGCATTTTAAGCCATATGAACTGTCTTTTCTGCTTTTCAGAAGAACACTTTGCTTGGTTTTTACAACCTGAGCATTATCAGGCTCTATCCTAATGTTCCCGTCCTTGTCATATATGAATACGAGCGAAGAAGACTGGAGGGCATAGTTCACAAAGTCGAGTAATTCCTGGGATATTTCCCCTGGATGGGATAAACTGCCACTTCTTTCTTTTAGTATCTCTCCTCCTTCATCTGTTTCAGTAACCGTGTCTGTTCCATTACCTTTGTCATCAGCGCACTGACCTTCAGAGGAGTATTTGCTTGGGGATTCGGTGCCTTGTTTTTTTTCCTGGTCTAATTTCTCTTTTGACTCCTTCTCTTCATCATCCTCCCTCTCCTCTTCATCTCCAGTTTGACAAGCTGTCAGATTTTCATCCATCTCTAACTCTTCTCCACATTCTCTCTCTTCTGCTGATTCTTCCTCCTGACTACTTTCTGTTTGCTCCTGCTCTCTCCTTCTATCTTCAGCCTCATCATACTTTTCATCTTCTGTGTCCATGTCCCTTCCTTCGTCTACCTCTTCCTCGTCTGTTGTTGTCCTTGTTCTCTCTTCCTCTGTATTTTTAACCACAGAATCTCCACTACCTTCCTCCTCATGTTCTTCATCTTGTTCTCTCTCTTCTTCTACCTCCTCCTCCTCCTCTTCATTGTTTCCCTCACTAACCTCTTCTATTTGCTGTGTTTCCTTTTCATCCTCAGCTTCTAGTTCATTTCTATCTTCAGTAAATTCTTCCATTTCCTTGTCATCATCTGCATTTTCAGTAACCTTTTCCTCTGGATCTGTTGCAGTAACTGCATTTGTTTCTGCTTCCACCTCCTCTTCCTCATCTGCCTCAATACCATCCCTTAGTTTCTTTTCCACATCGTCAGATACCTCAGTACCTTCCAGTACTTCCTGCTCTACATCCTCCGTAACAAGATGTGACTCTTCATTTTCTTCCTCCTCCTGTTCTAATTCTACAGTTACATTTTCTACTTCACCCCCTTTATCTGTCTCTTCCACATTGTAACTTTCATCTTCTTTCTCCTCCTTATGCCTCTCCTCATTTTCCCCTCCATCACTGCTTTCTTCCTCACCCTCCTCGTAAACCTTCTCATTTATTTTCTCTTCTTCCTCTGTCTCCTCAGCACCCTCTCTCTCATCTGTTTCTTCAGCACTATACTGAGTTGAGTCCTCATTCATAAAAGCTTCCTCTGTCTCATCAGCCTCTTCTTTCTCTCTTTCTCCTAATTCATCCCCCAGCTCTCTTTCATCCAGTGTCATCTCTTCCGCCTCTTCATCTGCCCCTGCTCCTTTCTTGTCAAGAGATTGTTCATCACTCACTTCCTCTGATTCTGATTGCTCTGGCTCTTCTTCTCCATCTCCCCCTCTTCCCCTGTTTTCTTTTTCAGTCCCTTCACTATCAGCCTCTGTGTCTTTTCTATCTCTATATTGCTGGTTCACCTCATCTACTTCCTCTAGTTGTTCCTCTTCATCTGTCCCTTGCTCCTCTTCATCCACCTCTGCCTCTTCCTTATCAATGGACTCCTCTCCACTCTCTTCCTCTGATTCTGATTGCTCTGGCTTTTCTTCTCTGTCTTCCTCCCTTTGTCCATCTTCCTTTTCAGTCCCTTCACTTTCATCTTCTGTATCTCCATCCCCCTTAATCTTCACCTCCCTTTTCTCCTCTAGTTGTTCCTCTTTTCTACTTTCTTGTTCTTTTGTCTCCTCCTCTTCATATGCCCCTCCCTCTTCTTTATCAATAGATTCCTCACTACTTACTTCCCCTGATTTTGCTTCTTGCTCCTCTTCTTCCTCTCTTTCACTATCTTCCTTTTCAGTCCTGTAACAGTCAACTTCTGTCTCTTTTGTATCTTCATCTTCCCTGATCTTTACCTCTTTTTCCTCCTCTAATTGTTCCTCTTTGCCACTTTCTTCTTCTTTTGTCTCATTTTCTTTGTCTTTTAATAACTCTTCTTTTTCTGTCTGTGATTCTTGGGCTTCACTAGGCTGCTCTGACTTGCTTATTATTTGTCCCTGTTGGGTATAAACTGCATCAGGAGTGTCTTCAGTTATACATCGACTATCAGACTCAAGTGATTGTTTTGTTTCATTGTTACAGTCCTGGACAAATTGCTCTAAATCTTCCTCTGAGTCTGACTGGTTTCGATCAGTCTCTACACACTGGCTCTCTTCCACAGGGTAAAAAGTTCTGATTGTCGAAGTGATCTGTTCCCTGAGGTCTTGCGGCATGCTCAGCTCCTCCATCAGCTCATCAATTCCCGAATGCTGTTCCTCAAATGCATCGCCGCCTTCAGAGACGACATCTAGCGCAAACTCAGTTTCTGACACTTTGGGAGAAAGAGGTTCACTTTCAAGCCTTTCCCTCAGAATCTGGAAATCCTTCCAGCTCTGTCTTAAATGAGAAGATGCTCTGCTTTGCAAGTCTGTCAGACTTGCCCTCTGCTCTTCCTCGTCCTCGATGGCAGAAATCTTCTGCAGGGACTCCATCATTAGCATCGCCTCCGACGTGGTTCTTGATATTTTACCCTCTCGTGGTGGGGGGTCTATGAGGTGATCTCTCAGAGTCATCACTGACAAGAATGACAGAAAAGCTTTACACGATGAGCCAAACACTGAGGCTACTTGTGTCGGGAAATCGGGAAGGCTGTTAGATTTTTCAAGGTTGGATGTCACGTTGGTGTCAGAGGCTCTTCTGATGCACTGAATGGATGAACAGAGTTGTTGCAGGGCAGGTTTTATCTTTGCTTTGGGGCTCAAAAAGTTAGATGATGACGATGTTTCATCGCCAGCTGGAGAGATGGCCTCTGCAGATTTGTGTGGCCTCAGTCTGTTCTCCTGATGTTCAAGGTCAGCTCTGACATTTGGCATAGAAACACTTAAACCTTGTGCTGTCGTTAGTTCTTGGTGGCTAAGAGGAACCGATAGACAAGATGCTGATCCCTTGATAACATCATTGGGCGATGGATTATTTTCATCTAAATTAGTCTTGCATTCATTCTTTTCATCTGATTCAGAATCTCCGCCTATCTGAAATATAACCTTTGTTCGAGGTTGTGTTTCCTCTGTAATCACCTCCTCTGGATATGGCACTTGGTCTGGGGTGACTTTCTCCAGCCAGTTCTCAACATATTGGTGGATCTCGGAGGGCGAAGGATCGAGAGAAGGCATCGAAACAAGTGGTTTTGTTGGTGATATTCCGCTTTCAGGCATGGATTTTGGCTTGCTAGTTGTCTTTTTCAAAAGAGATTTGTTGGGTTGTAAAATGTCTGACATGTTCTTTTTCATTTGAGGCCTTCCAGTTGGAGTATTTACATTGTGGCCAATATCGCTAGCAGCTGCTTTGCTTGTGTTTTGTCTCTGTGGTGCTCTTTTCAAATTTTCAGTTCTAACTAATGAGGCTGAGCTCTTTGTTGGTGTTTTTTCACCTTTATTGGATTTCTTAGATTGCAGACTTTCTGCTTTCTTTTCTGCTCCTTTACTCTTTTGACCACTTTTAGCACTTTCAGAAGAATTCACACTCCTTTTTCCCACACTGGCCTTACTGCTAATCTTGTCAGCAGATGAATGCTTGCTATCTTTTGAGGGGCTGATTAGGCTTTCCTTCGGTTTTTTATCCGTGTTACTTGTTGAAGTTGAACTCTTCTGGCTCCTAGCAGACCTAGTCATCTTTTTCTTCATCGTGCTTTTTGGAGTGTTGTCTAGTTTTACTCTCTCCTGAATTTGAAGGTTTCTCTGGGTTTCGTTTTCACTCAGTGAAGACAGATTGTTTGTATTCTCATGTGTCAGAGATACTGGCTCTGATGACAGTGATAGCATCTCCTCTTTCTGCCTTTGCAGTGAGTCAGCAGTGGGTGGCTGCCAGCTACAATCTATATCACAATCATTACTCGATGAATGAGGCCCTGAGTCAGTCGACTGTTTACTTTGTGGTGCCGGAGGGGAGCCATGTAAAGGAACGCCGTCTACACTATATTCCTGATTCGCAAAATAGTTGTCATAGCAGCCTTGGGTCTCATAAATATGCATCACAGTCTCTGTAAACTCCATCCCATTATTCTGTATCTGAAGGACCTCAGCAACTCCTGATGACCTGATGGAGGAGGGGGTGCATTTGTTGCTCATTCCCGCGGACGCTGTTTTCCGAGGTTTTGGGATGGGTCTATTGCTGCTGCTGCTGTGTTTGACTACGCAGTATCCCTCAGTTGTTTCGCCATCGGCTGTCCTTTCCACATAGGAATAATGTCCCAGCATGCTCTCTTGCACCCCTGACTCTGTGACCCTCTTCACACTCTCAATAGACGCCTTTTTATTAACATGTCGAGGACCAGGTGTGGGAGTGCGTTTGACACTTTTTTTTGCTTTTCCGGTAGCTGTTGAAGTGTAGCCTTCACATGTTCGCTCATCATTAAAGCCGACGCCTTTTCCAGCTGCGGAGGGAAAGTTCTCTTCTTTCATTTCTTCCTCGCTGATACTATTGGAGTCTTTGGCAATGGCATTGTTCGAGTCAGGGGAGCGGTTCCCTGACTCAGAAATTGAGGCACAAGCTGCCCTCTTGCTAAGGCTGGTGCGGCTGAGTGTGGTTGTCCAGTGGAGCATCTCCTCCTCCTTAATGGTCAGACGAACTTTCATCTCCACCGTCATGCTGCCATCTTGATTCACGCGGAAAGACTTTTCAATGTCATCATCGTGAGGTACGATGCAGGTTTGATGCATGTTATCTTCCCTGCCAGTTCCGGACATCTCCATAGATGTGTGATGCTGATTGGCTTCTGCTTCAAACAATCCGTTGTGGGGATGCAAGTGGCCATTTTGAGATTTGTTTATCTGGTTCACAATATATCGTTCTGAGGACACGGAGAAATTCCTTGATCCTCGTCCGCTCGAGAAAGACTTTTTCTTCTCTGCTTTTAGAGCTGTTTGGAGAATAGATTTGGGACACAAAAAGAAAGAAAAAATATCTTGGGTCACTTAAAGATTTCACAGTAGTACTTCAAAGAATAGAATGGCAAAACTTATAATAAATATGCTTATTTGCTTTTTTCACTCTCATATCTTTCTTTTGAAAATGAATCTTGACAAAAAAAATATACCATTTTTATTTTATACCATTGTTTTGTTTAAGTAAACAAGATACAACATGAGATTATTGTGTGCTTTTGTTAAGAGATTTCACACTACAAGGAAAAGATTTTATAGATTCAAACTTGCATACAGACATGAGAGAGGAATGAGAGTAACAGAATAGAATAACAAAACATAACATATTTTAGTTCCCCCGTGGCATAAACTAACACTTACGTGCTCTAGGTTGCAACATTGATGGTTCAGCAGTTTCCATGAACATGGCCTGAGCCATCTGGCCTGTTCTGTGAAAACTATAGTTTGCTAATCTGAAAGGCTCGTTGCCCGCTGCCACAACAACTCCAGAGCACAAGATAAGAGCAGCAAGACCATCAACCTAAAAGAGGAGACATGAGATTGACATTCATCAGTGGAAACCGCAGATTTTCTTCATCTCAAGCACTATGAGTATATCACTTACTGTATATGTGGTTAGTCTAAATTATGCACTTCAGCACTTTTTCTTTGAATAACACTATTTCAGTCTGTAATTTATATCACTTAAAAACTGCATCGAAAATTAGAAATTATTTTTGCGTCATTCCATCTCAAATCAACACGGGCCTTCTGTTTGATCATCTCAGATTTGCATATTTTACACACATTTTATGGTACAAAGGTTAAACATACATAATGAGTGCTGTAAAACTTTAGCTTTACATATAAATTTTTTTTTAAAGTGGTTCGTCAACCTACTTTCACGCCATTGGAGGCCATGTTTGAACACAAATATCTCAAAAATCATTAAAGATAAAAGCCTTAAATTTTCACTCTTTTTTCTTACCATCAAAATGAATCAGGATTTGTAACAGATACATCAAAAAATCTCTAATGACACACAGTGATGTGTATATTTTTCATTTTCAAGACCTGAGTCACTCAATTGAAATATTTCTTGGCAAGTAATCCTTTAATAAAAAAAAACAAAAACAAAAACATTTTAACTAAAAGACTTTATCCTCATCCTCTCAAAGGTACTGAGAGAATTAATTTGGTACGATAAGGTCAATGGAATAATCGGATGTTTGAGTATCTACGATTGCGTGACAACTGAGAAGACTCCACTGATCACCTGATCGCCTGATCTTGTGTCGTGGTTTAAAAGTCTGGCACAAGCCCAAGTTGCTTCGTCCAACACAAACACAAGAGTAAAAAGTCAACCTTAAACATGTGATTAGACTGAGAAAATGTGAATAACCACTTTGTAGATTTGTTTATATCAGTCTCTCTGTAGCTTTTTTTTTCCATCCTTGTTTTGTGCCATGCAAACACACCTTTGCTTAATATAGACTGAGGTGTCTTTGGAAAGAAAGTAATATACTTACTGCAGAACACAGGTCTCACACAGCAGGGAGTCAATTTAAAATTCACAAAAACATTTCTCCTTTTAAACCCACATAGACAATGAAAAATGCATTTCCAAGTTCTAAGCCTATGTGCTTGTGTTATTTTTGGCTGTTATAGTTAAATATTTTAACCGTCAATTTCTCTTCTCATAAAACTTTCTTTTATAAATCACCTAATAATCACCACCTTTGGGGTGGCTGTAGCTCAGGAGGTAGAGCTGGTCACCTACTGATCGGAAGGTTGGTGGTTCGATCCCTGGCTCCTTTAGTCTGCATGTCAAGTGTCCTTGGGCAAGATACTAACCCCAACTTGCTCTCCGATGCATCCATCGGAGTATGAATGTGTGTGAATGTACTTAGAAAGCACTACGTATAGATAAAGTGCTTGCGAGAATGGGTGTGATTGGGTGAATGAGGCATGTTGTATAGAGCGCTTTGAGTACTCCGTGAGAGTAGAAAAGCGCTATATAAGAATCAGTCCATTTGCCATTTGCCATAAAATCCTGAGGCAATTGCACACATTTATTTTCACTCATTTTAGAGTAAGATTAAAACGAAATGTAACTGCACTACATTTACTTAAAAGAAAAACAACCTACATTTGTCGGTGTCTAGCTGAGAACAGTACTAGTAGGTGCATAGCTGGATCTGTTTCTATCCAAACACACACCTTTAGACAGATTTTTTTCCTTGCTGAGCTCCTGATCTAACAATGTGGGTGAGGAAGATGTGGGTGGAGGGAGACACCTCTGTGGCTCCAGTAGAATGAACTGTGCTCTGTAAAACTCATGAGTGAGCCAGTATTTCAGAGATTTAAATCCCTCCATCCCTTTTGTTCAGAAATATATTAGCGAAAACATCTGGTTTGCAAAGGATAAAGACTGAAAACATGGACAAACAGCAACATGTAACATGTAAAGATTTATTTAGTAAATTTTACCCATTTCACAGGACTAGTGATATTCCTGTTTTCAATTTACTAAGAACTTACTCTTCTGCCATCTGTAGAGTAGAGTTTCAGCACTGGGAACTGCAGTATCTGCGATAGGTAATCCAGCAATGCATCAAATGTTGGAGCTGTTCTTCTCTGCAAAACAATTGTGCGTTTAACACTTGGATCCCTGTTCTTGATGACCATAAGCCTCTTTGGTGTCCGTACTGCCACCCTCTCAGTGACCTTTGCTGGCCTGATGGCTTCATTCCTGCTGTCAAACTGACCAAATCTGAGTCCTTGACGCCGCCGTCGTCGCCCTGCACTGAGCGGTCTGGTAGTATTCCAAGGTACCTGCCGCCGGTTCACTTCATCCAGGTTTAGTGGCTTCACCCGTTTCTGGTCAGAGCACACATAAGCACCCCCATCATGTAGGTCATCTAAAGCCTTAACAAGGTGAGTCCCCCGGGGTGTGGTGATCGTTCTCACTCCAAATGCCAGAGGCACTTTCTTGGAAAGAACATCCAGTAGAGCATCAAAGGTCTTAAAGGTGCGGGCATTGATGACCATTCGATGCCCACCGAACTGATAGTCACCGCTTTTGTAGAAACATACTCTTTTAGAAGCTGAAGGGTCAGAGGAGGGCTGCAGGGGTCGGGAGGGTAAGGTCTGCCCACTGCCAGAGGACAGTCCCTGGGTAGGAGGCTCCTGGATAGGTGTACTGCTCATACTGTCTGGAGGTAACTGAAAAGAGAACAGAGAGGCCATTTCAGTGTAGTGAAAGTCGCTTTTATCCATTTTTTCTCTCTATTTAGATGAAACCAAGATATATAAAAGTTGCTTATAATATAGTTAGAGAAAGATAAATAATACAGTAATAATAGGGAAATTGCACTTTTGGCTTAGTGCAAAGGAGATTAGCTGTTTTTGTGAAAAACAATGAAAAAATAAAATAAATGAATATCAAACTACCACAAACCATTTTCTTTAGCATTATCTCAGTGTGTAGGTTTTAGGATGCATTTACATTGTCATGGGTGGAATGAAATTGACTGCAAATGTACATAAAGAGGGCTGCAGAATATAATCATTTTTCCTGAGCAAATATTGTAATCCATTACAGAGAAAGCTTTTTACCTTTAATGTAAGGTGAACAAGGTAATAGAAACACCTCTGGTTATACTGCAACACAGTTCAGTGTCATAAACTACTTCATAAATCCAGGATTTATTACAGGACAGTTATACTTAATTACATTTAGCTAAGTGTACCCAATAAACTGGCAACTTTATTTAGATTATATTAATATGATAACACAATATAAAAATTTGCATATTATAAGTCAACATAAACATCATCTAAAGTTTAAAAAAAAAGACACATTGAAAGAGCACCATTTGTACTTCAGAGCCTTTGTTGTTCTCATCAATAGAAGATACATATATTAGTATACAGTACAGATAGCATGGAAACGATGATGAATAATATCATGACCAGTTTTGATTCATAACTTATAAACTAGTAACCAAACACCGGTATTGTGATCAGCAAGTCAAAGTGAACGTAAACACAGGCCCTTCACACCTCAAGCCCATAAACTAGATCAGACAACCTGCTTGTAACGCATTAAAATGACTGACTGGCTAAGCAAACATGCCGATAGATGCAACAAACAAAATCTTACCGGATAGTTCACATTTCACCCTAATAATAACAGCTAAAACAACAGAAAGCGTGTATCTGTTGCTTCTCCGAGCGCTGGACAAAGCCTCTCAGCAGCGTTCAAGGGCTATTTTAGGACGTGCAACATCATGGCCAATTTGCCTAATCTTTGCTCACACTTAATCAGCACATAAGGCAGCAAAAATGCGAAAACACGCAGCGAGTGTACCACAGAGGACTAGAAAAGAATGCTTTTATTTGTAAGGAGGTAAATAAATGATTATCTAATTGTATTTTTTGAGAAAGTGTGGGATATACAATAGTATATATATAATAGTATATATTTTTCGAACAGCTTATTTTGTATTATTTCCAGTAGGAAATGATCTTATTGGCCATATTTACTGGCGATAAGGTTTTCTCAGCCTTATTAGCCAATAATACCTCATCTCTCCCTCTCCTTATTTGCACTTAAAGACAAAGTAAGAAAAATTGGGTGAGTCAGAGAAGGGTCTAGTAAGTACCAGAATAAGAAATAAATGAAGAAGATGGTAGTGAAAGTCCATGAAAGTATACCTGCTCTCCAGTTTAAATGATATTAGTGAGTGTTTGCCTCTTCCAACAGATACCACAGGTGGCTTGGACTATTTCTAATTTGCAAGCAGTCTGTCTAATCAGATTTGAGAGGTCTTCGCCTAATAGGGATTAGGTTAAAGATTTTGCGCACTTGCTGACAGCGTGAGGTAGAATAAAGTCTTTAGAGAGCACTTTTACCTCACAGCAGGTATTGAAAATCCACCATCAGGACACATGATGCATCAGTATTTAGAGTTCATACAGTTCGTGCAGCAGAGCTTTAGTAAATAAATAAGAAAGTGGGGAAATCTGTAGCATTGTATCTACACTTGGATGGGGCAGTTCATCCAAATGCATGTTGTGGATTTTGAATTTTGGCCTTTTGGAGAATAGCTGATGATCTAATCGCATTAGGAGTCGAGAGCTGTGTCACTGTACTACAGTTCCCAAACGGTATGCCAATTTCTAACTGGCCCCGGCTGAATAAAAGGCATTCATATCTCCTGCTAAAATGTGTACCATCCTAGAAGATGGAGGCAGTGGTGGTGAAGAAAGGACCCGTGTAAGTCGCCAAGATTAATCCATTACATTTTTTGTGTAAATAAATGTAAATAAGTATAATTATTTTTCCTTAGCTCGTTTCTCTTGCAAACTGCATGGCTTTTAGCACTAACATTAGCATTTAACCTCTTTTTGCTATATACTCTACATTGTAGCTACCAGTGTATTGCACTTTCTCTGTTAAATTATTCAAAGTGTTTGCAGTGTTTGCCTAACCTTCAGTCATTGGGTGGTATTGTCACATGCTGGTCTGTTTGGATTACTAAGATCCAAATTAGCAAGTCAGTTGTGTCACAGTGCAAGATCAACAGTCTGCCATCACTGTGGCCTGGATTGTGGTCCTCAAAGGTTACAGCTTTGAACCACACAACAGTTGTGCCTTCTTCAAAGCCACATTCAAACTAATAATTCCTTCAGAAAAACAGGGGCTCTTTCATGGGCTTTTAATTACACTCAGTAATACATTATTAACCACTGCTTGGGGCAAAACTAATAGATATTGTATATTTTAACCACCTGACAAGATAGCAGCATCTGTGTTTTAACATAAACTTAAACCCCTAAACCCCAGCTTAGAATGAAGCCATGTCACCACCACCACTCTGTATGTCCACTTAGTCCAGCAAACTGACATTTTTTTATACCTCTGCAGTGGTGACAGATGTGGCCAAAGGTCTTCATAATGTCAGGGTGCTTGTCTATCTGTCACATTCTCCTGTAAATTATTAATTTCAATTCTTTCCTAACTTTTAAATAAAATATTCCTCATATCGTATCCTATCCCTTGAAGGAATTTGTACAAACACATACTTGGACTTAAGGATGAACAAGCTGGATTTTTCTGATTTTTTTGTCTGCTTTTTTATGCCAAATGTCAAATTCACCTGGTTTCACACATATGTCTAATAGGATAACATCATTACATTTTATATCCAAAAGGTCAGAGGCCAACTTCCTTTTCTGATCTATTAGAATGAACTTTATTGACCAAATATGAACACGTGCAATGAGTCAGTAAACTTACACACTTGTAAAGCAGGGCAATGAAACTCAAAAATATTAAGTCCAGTTAAAAATATAGCCTAAGTGGGCTCCACAATACCCTGCAATAAATTAGCAACATGTCCAGGGTGTACCTTGCCTCCTGCACAATGGCAGCTGTGTCTTGTTTAACTTTAGTTTTTTAGCTTGAACTGAGTTTCTGATGCCAGTAATATACAGTAATATATATGTCAGTAACATATTATTATTATTATTATTGGAAAAAACAATTTAACTAACTAAAATAAAAAAAGAATGAAAAATTGAAAACACTTAAAACTAATTGAAATTACTTTGTACATTTGGAAAACTAGCTAATAATAATAATAATAATAATAATAATAATAATAATAATAATAATTATTATTATTATTATTATTATTATTATTATTATTATTATTATTATTATTATTATTATTATTATTATTATTATTATAGTTTATTAAACCCCCCAAAATATGACTATCCAGAGTTGGGACCAGGAAGCAGAGTTGCAGTCTTACACGCCTCTCTGCAGCTTCTCTCCTCCTGTTACCCTCCCAAAAACCCATCTCCATAGAGAATGTGTCAGCTCCCAAACAGACAAAA
>VUQG01001900.1:0-16727 GCA_015106755.1 Etia nguti | reverse complement strand
AACCTTTGGAGCATCCTCAAGCAAAGATCTATGAGGGTGGGAAGCAGTTCATATCCAAACAGCAGCTCTGGGAGGCTATTCTGACATCCTGCAAAGACATTCAAGCAGAAACTTTCCAAAAACTCACAAGTTCCATGGATGCAAGAATTGTGAAACTGCTATCAAATAAGGGGTCCTATGTTAATATGTAACTTGGCCTGTTAAGATGTTTTTGATTGAAATAGCTTTTGATTTCAGTAAAAATTGATCTGCTAATGCTGCAAATTCAACAAATGACCATTTTCAATTCTCTGCAACCTATAAAATGTTTTGAAACTCAGTGTTTGTAATAATTTAGAACAGTGCATTTTAAGTCTTTTATTTTTGGAAAAACATACTGTTTTCATTGGGAGGTTTGTTCAGTAACATTTGAATTATACTCTAATGGTTGATGACTCAAAAATTATGCTGACTGTCATTTGAATCGACTATTTAGGAAAATCGGAGAAAAATATCATTTGCATAATAATTTGGAACACGGTGTACACATGCCTCCTGCACAGCCATCACTCCCTCACACAATTTGTAGCTACTTATATGCCAACAGTTAAAAAATTGATTACACTGCGTGTGTTATTTAGGTACAAAGCTCCTCAGTTTAACACTTAATGCACTACAACTACTGTAACTGTGTGAGACAGCCCACTCACAAACAGCACTAATAACTTAGTTTCAGTGTTTTGTTTTCTAAAGCAAAGTACTTCTAGAAGCAAGGCAGACATCTCGAAACACCTCAGGGGACATATTTGGCAATTACATCAAAGAATTATCTAAACCACCTTTGTTTCGACACATTTAAATTCAAGAATCTTTGAGAGCCGTGTTCGCTTCTTAAATGTCTCTGAAGAAGGGAAACAAAGATCTATTTATCTCAGGTTTCATCTTTTGGTTCACATTTGGTTCAAACAAAGGCTACAAGTAGGACTGCAACAATACTAGACTACATTCATTTCAATGCTTAAGTAACATTATTTTGAAGATTTAGATTAATATAAAATATATATATATATATAAACTCCATATCAGTTAAATTGTATTAATATTTAAAAATATAAACCTTTTTTTTCCTTCTTCTTTGCAGGCCAGTAAAAACATACATGGGCCAGTAAAACTCACTCACAGGCCACTGACCTGGGACTGCTAAGTTGGACACTGAATTATAATAAACATTAATTATTGACATCTACACCATCAGGACATCTGTTTTCTGCAACAGGAAACATTGCTTCGAAGCAGAGGGCAAGCCTCACCTCTGAGAATGTTGATATGCTTGTTTTTCCTCATTGCAGACACCACATACTCCTTTAAAGGCTTAAAGACACACATACCTACTCACTCATTAGCACACTTAAACATACAGACACGCACCCACAAAAACAAACACAAACCAAATCTACCTCTTTCCTTTTTGCTTACTGTTACATAAAAAGTCTTACAAGAAGACAAAGTAAAGCCTATTTTATTTTATGAACTGGCTCTGGTTGCATACATAACTTATTTCATTTGACATTACTGTACTTGTGATTAGTTATCTTTGAATTTAATACAATGTTTTAGTTTTTTAGGCAGATGTTTTATGTATGTTGTAGGTAATTGAATATTTTTATTGCTCATTAAGAGGACAAAAGAATTTCTTACCCGGTTACTCAATGGAATAACAGAATACTGAATTACTAAAGTAACTGAGCTGCGGCACTAGTTACAAGCCAGTGCGCTCAACGAGAGTAAAGACACATCAGGGTTAGAAACTTTGGAACAACTTTTAAAAATTTAAATTCAAACTCTGAACACAAACTAGGTCAGACATGAAAGGTAAGTTAATGTTTATGCATTTACAACTATGTAAAACTAGGCTAAAATAGTTTGACTGAGCACAAATGTGCTGTGCGCTACCTGGCTTGAAATTCAAAGAAATCTGTATGATCCCTTATAGGATAAATCCAGATCCAATATTTGCTCACCAAGGAATTCCCAGGAATTTAACACCCCCCCCCAAAAAAAACTCCTCGATTCGTGGCCCTCACCTTTCTAAGCACATCTCTGAGCTGCAGATGGTCTTGAAGGAGCATTCCTGAGTACACCAGCCGCTGGTCTTTGGACAGCTAAAACACAAACATCACATGGTGAGACAAAGAAGTGATATATATACACAGAGTGAGGGTAATTTTTTTTTCTTTAGTTTTTTTTTTTATTATGCATTGAAATATTCTGAAAACAATGGGCATAAAGGTCACTCTCTGACACAATCACACCAGTTTCTTCTATATAGTGTAAACTGATGCAGGTGTCTTTGCAGGATGATAAAACTGTCGGGCTTCTTCTTGAGACACCAAGCAGAGCTTAAGCAGAGCTTAAACTGAGCGTCTGAGCAAACATAGCCCTCACAGCTAAACTTAAACCCAAACATCCACAAACATGTTTTTATGGAAACACTGCCAGCTACTGCTCTGTAACAACCAGTTCCCTTTAACCTTCAGAGCTAACTCGGTGCAGCAACATCAACATGTTTTTGTTTCTAGTTGAGAAAGCCTTTTGGTGGCTGATAGCTCAAAGTATGAGACATTAAACCTGTCATGTTTGTAAAGTGATTAGGTGCCTTGGGGTTAAATGAGAGTGCTGGGCTGGATTAGATTTCAAAGCCTACCGAAAACCTGCGATGTGTACAATCAAATATTCAGTTCTTCACAAGACTTTCACTTCTCCTTATCCATTTTATGAGAGACACTTAACCATGATGGAATAAAGACAATTCAAAGGCCATTGCCTCATTTTCACTGAACAATCAAATCAAAGTTGTCTTTGAATCACTGTGTTTCCACTTTTGCAGGAAAATTTAGAACAGTGGTCAAATGAAAATGTCTGCATGGAGTAGTATTACATTCGGTGCATTAGGACCATCTGTAACACTAAGTACTCCAGTCTTAAAGTGGGGCACACCTCTGGGTGAAACATGAGTCTACAAATATAACCCCATTTTAGCACAGTGCTTGCTGCTGTGCTCTTTAGCCTGCTGAAATATGAATACCTCCAAGAAAACCTCAGGCCTGTCTTTAATTTACAGTAATCTTATTTTTTAAATCTACGTACACTTTTAATAAACTGGACAGTAACTTACTCATTCTGATCCAAAGGACTGAAATTTTAGATGAAAAAACTGACAGTGTTTAGTCACCCAATGAACTACCAACACCCATGTCTCTGGTTTCTTCCATAATCAGTCACTCCTAATGTGAGCCGGAGATGTAGCATGCTGAAATCACCCAGCTGCTAACAGTATTATCAGGCTCATAAGACTGAGACATTGCAATAAGTCACAGGATTGTTCAGGACACACTAAGCGTATGTTTGGAGGACAAGGAGCTGAAATAAGTCCCAGAAGTGGTTTGGAAAGTTTCTGAAAGAACTTTTGAGTTAATTTTTTTTAATTGTTAATTAATTACATTAGCACTACTCTACAGCTGACTTTGTTTCAAGTTCATGACAGCCACTGTGCTCCCTGTAGAGTGAAACTATAAACATTTCACAGCTACTTTTACCCCCTATGATGTTTATCCAATAACCCCACTCGGACGCTCAGAGACGGACAGAAAGCTACTCACCGGCTTGCTGGGGTACACACTGGAGATGTGACTTTTCAGCTTCTCCACAGTCCAGTTAAGGAAACAGTTAATGGTCTGGTCTTCATACTTCTGGTTGGGGGCCTTAATGACCAAGGTTACAGGACTATCAACTGCCCCAGAGTCCATGGCTCATATTACTAGAAAGGTGGGCTCTGAGGAACCTTCACTGACACAACTCAGGACCGTCCTGAGGAGTAAGCTACCTCAAATTCTCTCCATTCTGGTACTTGTATAACACCAAAAAGAGTCACTGCTGCAGGTAAGGGAATGGTTGGTCCCCTTTTACAATATCTGCTTCATCTCTAGATCTTTTATGAGTGGGAATTCTTCAGGTAGCAGGTTCTTGGACTTCTGTTAAAAAAAAACAGAGAGAGAGAGAGTAGCATTTTTAGATTATAGATTGTATAAATAAAAACAAAATGTTTTAGGACAAAGCACTTTTCTAATAACTATCATTTCATTTTTTGAAATTTAAATTTTAAGTACACATGCAACATGGAAATCTGTGTGGTCATCCTTCACGTAAACTTCAAAGAAGTATTGTCCATGGGGCCTGCACCGGTCCCAGTCCATGTCTGTGGCAGAGTTAAATCCCTCCCCAATTGTGCCAAAAAAAAACCCAACAACCTTAAAATATAGGATCAATAAACTAACTTACAAGCTATAAATGATTAATAAAGATAAACTCCAGCTTAGCCATTCAGGGTTGCCAGGCTGGAGCTTATCCAAAAGTGTCAAGAGGTGTAAACCCTTGGCAGATCACCAGTCTATAATTGTTCATCTGTCCTGCCTGTCTGACACTCTGCCCCAAACTTACTGCAACTGAGGAAACTGATCAACAAAAAGCTCACTTTAGAATACTGTAATAAGCAATGCACCGGTGCACTGCAACAACAATTCACAGCTGGCTCACAGTGCAATGCAATGTATCTACAAAATGTAGCGCACGTATGCAAAGCGAAAATAACCGCAGGTGAGGCGGAGGGGGTCGTTAGTTTCGGTTAAACTTCCTGATACCTGCCATGTTGGCTCATCTTCAGTGAACAATTAAAGCAACTTTAACTATAAATCACACCGAGTCGGGTTAAACCTGACGGTTTAGAGTTAAGTGGGCTATTAACGCTGCTTATCTGTACAATCCTCAGCCGAACACACTAACATACATAGCAAACTAGCCTCACTGGGCCGGTCACTCCGGGGAACTCGGCTTTTATTTTGACCCTTGGTTATGAAGCCAGGGTAACGCCGTTAGCTTCTTGGCTAATGCTTGCGTCGCTGTGGTTTGCTAATAATTCGGTGGGACTAGCTAGCCTCTCCCACAGTGACAGCACATTTAAAGGTCTAACGATAATAAATGAGCACAGGCTGCCTCAGAGGGCTTTCTGTTTGTACCTGTTTACTCGTCAGTCAGTCAGCGTCGACTCCCCGTCCCAGCTCGGCTCGCCTGCCTTGTTGTTGTAATGTCGGGTGTGAGAGCGGAAACACGTCATTCTCTTTGCAACAGCTGATCAAAAAAACAAAGAAGAAACCAAAACCAAAACCTCGCACCGCAGTAATAAAATAGGCATTAAAGTTATTATAGTTTAGTATTTTTCATTTCACTTTGAAATGTAGAATTTAAAATCTATAGTTCTAGTTTACTACAGTGATTTCAATCTATTAGTTTATAGTCTTATGATATAAAGGTGTTTTAGAAGTTGACCATAACATATAGATATAAACATTGTAATTTTAAAGGCACGCCCAATTGTCGTGTAGACATCGCAGATTCAATAAATATAAGAGCCAATATTTCTTTATATGCTCCCAGTCATTTTATTAGGTATGCCTTCTCAATAAGTATTTAATGCAAGTATCAAATGTCAACGATTCAATACATTTAGGCACGTAGATGTGGTCAAGACGAACTGAAGTTCAAACCTAACGTCAAAATGGAAAAGCAAGTTGAAAAGCAAAAAAAAAAAAAAAATGCCCTGTTGATGCCAGACCGCACCAGATGCCACTCTTGTCAGCTTAGAACTGGACACTGAGGATAAAATCTGCACCAATCACCAAAATTGGACATGTGGAGACTGGAAATACATTGTTTGGTCTGATGAGTGTCCCTGCTCTGGAACTCTGTAGTCAGGAAAAATACTACATAATCATCCAGCAAAGAATGACTCAAGCAGAGTTGGAACTTTATTTTTTTTTCTTCACCAATGTCTTTTAATTCTCCAAATATAAATATAAATAATGACTTCATGCCCCCAGTCAGCAGGTTTTGGCTTTATATATAGCCATGCTATTTCAAAGTGGAGTGCAATAAACTCTAAAAGGAGCCTAGCTGACATTATTTATATCTATAGAAAATCTGGACGGCAGCATATCTGCCTGTGCATACAATTCACAACACTGGTGCTGCACATCACTGATGATATGATCCAAATGTCTTAATTTATTCACCAAATTTAGTACTCAGTCTGGTAAATTTTAAGCAAATTTAGGTCCTCTGTGACATGATGTTCTTACACAGTATTATTTTGTATTGCTTTACTATTTGGTTACTAAAGGTGGAAAAACATGTAATAGACATAACAGACAATAAACATCTACACTGAGGGCCATGTGAGCATTGCAATTTCAAATTCCTGTGTATGACTGTACATATGGTCTTTGACAATAAAGCAGACTTTGACTTGACTTTGAATTAATTCTTTTTAAATGTAAGTCTTTTATCATTTAAAAAATGATAAAGGACTTACATTTCATCACTGTGACATTTTGGATAAATAACATTTTTGAAAAAAAAAGTATATTTGTATTATTTGTAAGGTTTTCAACATCTTTCCACACCTACTGCAAATGACTGATAGTTGGATTGGCACTTCAGCCACCACTAGAGGGGAGTGTAAGTTTCCTCACAGGCAAACCACATTTGGAGAAAATGTTATTCTTTTGTCCAACCACACAGCCAGACTTTAAGTCTCAGCGCTCAAGTATTTCCCTCCTCAAGTGCCGTAAAATTGATGAATTTTTCTTTCTCAAACTATTCGCACAGATTGTAGAAGTTATTGCTTTAGTATTGTTTATACCCCATATTCTACAATAATAATGCTATTAGTTGCCTTTATTTTGATCTGTGTTTCATAAATATTGCACACACACCCGGAATAATTTCCACTGAATAAATCTTTGAGTGTACTAGAATAAAATCCAGAAATGTTTTCAGCCATATTTCTTGCTTCTTGCAATGTGTGGTATTGCTTTTAAAGTGGTGACATAAATTCACATCTGGGCACCCAATTTGCAGTAGGCCATATAGAAAAGTAAAACTGCCTTAGCAGTTCAACAACTCTTATTTTCCCACAAATGACGTGATAAGCATGCTTCATTAAATGACACAGGAATGGATATGGGTATGTACAGATTTCCTGGGTGCTTTGTGTGTTTATCCCAGGAAGACTTGCTGCATGAAAACTACTGATTACTGTTTCAGCTTGCGCAGAACCTCCTTTGTCAGCTGTTTACTGTATCGGTTGATCTTCCAGTGTCCCGGCATCCATCCCAGCAGAAAACGATGAAAGTCTGTCCAAGCAAATGCAAACATCTCCCTCCACTCTTTCTCAAGGGCATCAAAGTCCATGTCTTTTTTTAACGATAGCTTTAGTTCTGAAAAATAGTAGTCCAGCAGTCCTGGTACCCTCTTTTCACACTCCCTCTCCTCCATACAGCTTCCTAGAAAATATACAACATCTTTCATCCCGCAGCCCCCGCCCACATACTGAAAGTCCACAGCTGCCACATCCTTCCCACTCTGGGAAAAACAGAAATTAGCTAATTTGGCATCTCCATGAACGATGGTCTTGAAGCGGCACTCACTGAGTATCCTGTCAATGTCACCTGCTGCTGCTTTGAGCTCAGCGTCATCCATGGCTTCCAACTCATCTGGCCGGGTTTCCAGGTGCCAGTAGGTACCGACAGGCCACAGACCCTCTGGTGCCACACCTAAGAAGAGAGCGTGGAAGTGGGCAAGCCAGCTCAGGCAAGCCTTTATCTCCCTGTCTTTAACACTCGTCCTAAAAAGAATAAAATATATTTTTTTAACCACCATAAATTATGTTTGTTTCATTATGTGGCATGTCCTTATCATGGCTTTAAGGATAAACCTATCCAGGCTAATAAAGCCTCTGTACTGAACTACTCCCTTTCAGAACTACTTTGAAAGTGCTAAGACGCACATCATCTGGAAGAGCTTCTGCCTCTTTCAGCAGTGAATTTGGAAATGAGGGACCTGAGACTGAACAGTGTTTAAGTTCAATTAAACAGAAATAAAATTAAAAATAACTAAACGACAAAAAAGTCCCTTCAGACCTAAAATTACAAATGAATATAACAATAGGATGTCCTTAAAAAGTTAAATAATCTCCTCCCTCGCCTAAAACACAATTTATGAACATTTTTGATGTCTACAACAGAATGCAGTGTTTACTGCATTAATGCCAATCCACAGTTTAAATGCAGGCCTCCTGTTTTTACTGCACACTCTCAAAGCGGTGGCAGAAAAATGGAAAAACATAACACAGCGCTTTTCAACTTCAAATGAAATAAAAGTTTGGCATAGAGGAGGCATGCAAGTACAAATACTTCATTACTGCTCTTAAGAAGAATTTTCAGGTATCTGTACTTCACTTGAGTATTTATTTTTCTAATGATGTTTAACCTTTACCCTCTACATTTCAGCACAAAAATATGTCCTTTTTTTCTACTTACATTTTCAAAACAGGTTCATTACTTTAGGTTTAAGACATTTGTGGGGACTTATTATCACTGTTTACCTTCGCAACAGCAACCGATTGCGGAAATGAAAGAAACAGTAACACATAAAATACAATCCTGTTGGTGGAGCCATCACCAGTGCTCATTTTCAGGTCATTTCAAATGCAAAGTTTCAGTTAAACCAACAGCAGTTAAAACATAAACTGTTACACAGTGTGTCTGCTAGCTAAAGGTACAGCTGGTGTATTTCTAAGGGAGAGAGAAGAATTGAGCATAACTCCACTCAGAGATGGAGAAAGATGAAACAAAGGAAGAAGATAAACAGGAAAGCTTACATGCAATGTCCCTCCTCCATTCTTAGAGGTTTTTGGATAGATATTGGAGTGATACATTAGTTGGTGAATTCTAGTTTTGTGAAACGACCTTAAAAAAAAAAAAAGTATACCAACTCTGTATTTTTCAAAGTTTGCATAAAAATACTAGACAGTTTAGTGCAGATTGGGAAAGGTTGGTTCGTCTGGTTAATTTGCATTACTGTGGTTTAGTCTACAGTAATGTATTGAACTGGTGCAAGGTAGCTGTGGTTTTCATGGTTAGTTGAATCAGAAATCAGTGCCAATTTAAGCTGATGATTCACTCACCAAATTCCACGTTTATACTAGCTTTATACTAGCTACTGTCTATGGGTGGGAAATCAGCCATGACTGCTTAGGTATACATATAAACTATACAAATACACACAGGTCTATACAAAGACAAGGGGGTGGGGGTTAACATATCTGAATAACATGAACATTTTATAGACTTTTATGGATTTTATGCCACAGGCTTTTTGAAGCTTTTCTCAGAGTTTCTAAGCTTATACCTCCTTTGGTCGTAACCAGCCACGTCCAGATCCTCCAGCACGATCAGCATCTCATCGCCATGGGAACAGGCAGCTAGGCAGGCAGGGATGCGACAGCTCTGATTGGTGGAATAGTTTTGGTACCAATGTGTCTCCACCTGGTAGGATTTCACTTTACGTGTGTGGGATCGGTCTGTGTTCCAACCCCCGGGGTGCTCGGTCTCCTCTGGAAACTTGACGTGTTTTACAACCACAGACGGCCGGTCACAGCCCTCCAGGTGCAGCCGGACTATCTCCCCATAACCACTCCACAGCGTCTGGATCTTAGCACCGACTCGCAGAGATGAAGCATCGCATGCCTGCAGGATGAGATCCTGGTACTCCTGTTTCATTTCCACAGCTACGGCTGAATGAAAGAGGAGAGTTAGCTACAATTGAAATGCGTCCTTTCATGTGCTGCTGGAGGTCTCTGTTGAAGTGTCGCACTTACCTGATTCTTAAAAAAATATTGCAGCAGGACACTAAAGGCTTCGTTTCACCCACACGATTTACGGAACACTGAATAAGTATAATATCAATTTTCTCTCAAATCTGTCAGGACACTGACACGGCTTAAATCGTCCTACGGTTCAGGAAGTATTCGGCATTTAAGGAAACCGGCGCGAAAAGTGTGCAACACTGCCACCTACTGGACTGGAGTGCACAAACAGAATTTAATAAAAAAAAATGTTTTCATTGCGCATGGACAATGAAATTGGATGCAATCTTAGCAAGCCACGGAAGACTTTACACGTCTCTGATTCTATAAACTAGTTCTTATTTTAGGTTTGTGAGCAGTCCAGATTTCAAGTACTCTAATGCAACATCAAATATTAAATTTTTGATTATATAAATAAAATAAATAAACTTTATAACAACATAATGTCATCTCTTTTCTCTCAGCAATGTGTGAATGTAGTCTTAATGAAATTTAATAAAGAGTAAGATAAGCAACACAATAATCAATACAATTTAATTTAAATAATATTAAATGCTTGCTATATACAGCATGTAAAAAACGTACTGAAGACATTAGTAACTGTCTAAGTAAATACGTTTCTAAAGGTGTTTTTGACATGAAATTTTCACCAGATGTCAGTTACAACCGATCCAATCCACACATGCAAAGAAATCAAACCACAGATGTCTATAAATTTATTATGTGTAATAATGTGAAATGACACATGGAAAAAGTATTGAAGACGCTGAAACTTTTCAACAACTCTGAAATTTTATTTATATTTTGTACAAAAGCCATCGTTGATGATGATGGCTTCAAGAAGCCTCCTGTTTGACGAAACTAGTCGCATTCCTTGCCTTGTTGTGATTTTGGCCCATTCTTCCACATTTTAAATCCTGAAGCTTCAGTGGGCCCCTTACATGAACTCTTAGCTTTAGTTCTTTCCATAGATTTTTAATTGGATTCAGGGCAGATGATTGTCTGGGCCATACTAGCAGCTTTATTTGCTTTCTCTGAACACAATTGAGAGTTTCCTTGGCTGTGTGTCTGGGATCATTGTCGATCACCCTCGTTTTATCTCCATCATCCTTAGATGGCAGCAGATTTTTATTTATTTATTTTTTTTAAGTCAAGAACGTCTCAGTACATTTTTCCATTCATCCTTTAGTTATTTCAAGCGTGCCAGTGCCGTCTTCTGAAAAACAGCCCCACACCATGAAGTTCCCACTTCCAAACTCCACTGGTGTTTCTGGGGTGATATACAGTGCCTTTTGACCACAAAACATGGTGTATATTATGGGATCCAAAGAGTTCAGTTTTGGTCTTATCTGATCAGAGTATATTCTCCCAGTAGTTCACAGGCTTGTCTAAATGTTGTCCAGGAAACTTTAAACATGCTTCAACATGCTTTTTTTCAGCAATGGAGTCTTGTGTGGTGAGCATGCAGACAGGCCATGGTGGTTGAGAGCAGAAATTCTTTTTTAACCAATGCTATCAGTATTTTTTGCAACAATATGGTTGCACAGGTCTTGTGAGCACTCACTGGTTTTACCCATCAAGAGATGTCTCTTGTGTGACATCTTGGTAATGAGACACCTTTTTACAGGCCATCAGCTGGGACTGAACCAGCTGATTTCTGATTTCAGCTGGTGTCATGACTTTCCATGCCTTTTTGCACCTCCCTTTCTTCATGTGTTCAATACTTTTCCCCCTTGTGTTATTTCTCATTATTACACATAACATAATTTATGGACTATCTATCTGGACTATTATCTACTGTATGATTTCTTTGCCTTTGTGCATTGGATAGATTGTTACCAACATCTGGTGAGGATTTCATGTCAAAAGCCCCTTTAGAAATAAATTTACTTAGAAAATGTATGACATGTTCAATACTTATTTTACCCGCTGTAAATACAAACCACATCCACTTTCAATTGGTGAAATAGGAAAGTCAGACAAAATAAGAAGAAAAGATGCATAAAAAGAGCAGAGGTGTTTTTAGGATCCATGGCTGGGCATTTGGATTGTTTCAGTAGGCCAGAGCAAAATTACTTTTCTTCCTAAACAGGGCAAGTACTGTAAACTATGACCTAGTTTTGAGACGGCTTGTGTAATTTTGAGACGGGTAAACATTTTCAATGCAGTTTTCACTAGATGAGTAGATAATTTTGATGTAACAGCTCATCCAGCCCTAAAACACAAATACAAAATTCATTAGAGTCATCACAGACATCATGGGCAAACATCTATCAACATGAGTTCTTCATGACGAAGGACTCATGTTTTTATTATTATATGAATCATAACTTAATTTAATACGTTATGATTGCTGTAACATAATATATATAATAAATATTGGCCTGTAATGTTTCACAGTCATTTAGTTTCATAATTCATTACCCATTTTAATGCATGTAAATTTCTCCGTGGTGCTAGATAAATGGCCATAAAGCATGCATGCTGAGATCTGTGCAGGGGGAATTATTTCTCTGGCTATTTTCATCACAAGCTGGATATGTTTTTACTTTGCAGCCAGTTTTGAACAGTGGAAACTATTTCAGAAAGGATCAAAAAGACCTGCAACCACAGAAGTATTTTGTCTTTAGCCAGTGTGCAAATAGTCAAAGATGCATGACAGCTTCAATTTTGGCTTTGTCGGGTTCATTTTATGAGAGAGAAGACAAATATGCTTGAATTCTAAGTTTTTTTTAAATTTATTATCAAACAGTTAGAATTTCAAATCAGTTTTACATGGTGTCATGGACTTCTGCCTCTCCACATGGCTCAGAGAGACAAAGGTTCCCACACCCAGGCAGTAAACACTTTTATTGTGTGTGGTAAAAACAGAATGTCAACATGATTGGTCAGAAGTTGGAGAAAATCTTTAGGTTCGATATCCGGACCTGCACCTTTTGGACATCTCCCTATGCTCCTCACATCACCGTGGCAACCAGGATATGTTGGTGTCTGGCCTGCAGAGTTAGAGAAAGGAGAAGGAGGGGGGGAGAGAGAGAACTCCCAAACACCAGAATTTATAGACTTGTTTTCATCTAGCAGAGTCAGCCTTAAAGTTTTGTACCTTCTGGTGCACCACCAGTCCAGGCAGACCACCCCCTTCAAATTCCTCAGAGAAGCGGCTTCTCCCTGTTCGTATCTGTTAGTGTTTGAGTGTAACAGTCTAAATCTAAAACTATTCTACAATACACATCCAAATACAAATTATGAGGTTATTGTGTAATATAAAATTATGGGGGTATATGAGTATGAGTATATGAGCCTTAAAGATAAAAAATAAATTGTAACAGCTTCACAAACTAAACAATTGTCTTATTTTTAGAATACAATCATTCTGTCAGTCGGTTGGTATTCTGAAATCAACTTGAGTGGTTATACTAACCAATTATCCTAACTAGATACGTGAAGGCCATACCTGCTGACATCATCAGGTCATCGGACTACGACAGGCTGAACACAGAGAAACTTACCCAGAGAAACAACCACACACACATTCTCATTTTCCAGCTGTGGATAACTGAGAATCACAAACTAACCAAACATAAATGTCTTTAAGAGGAAATCCACAGAAGCACAGTCTGTGGCCTTTCTATGTAAACGCCACATAGAAAAGCCACAGCTGGGCAGCAGATTCAAATTCAGAACGTCTTTAGTTTATAGTTCCAGTAGTTTATCCACAGTACTATTTGTATACAGGCATAGCTCCCTTGCAATATGAAACGGAGGCTTAAGAGTAAAATTTTACCATGCAAGAGCTTCCCAGGGTTTGTATTTGTAATCCTTGTCTGCGTGTGTTTTGAATACAATGTACAAAATGTATTTGCATGAACACTGAGTCTACACAAAGAAAATTAACCACAACACCGCCTCAGTGTGTAACCCTCTTACTGTAAATAAGTGCAACAAACAAAACAGAACAAAACAAAAGATTAAGACTCACCAAATATTCTGGGCTACTTTCTATAACATCATATAATACATATAATACAAATGCTATAATGCAGTATAAAAATTACTTAATACGTACATATAAATACATCTAGAACAAGAAATAAATATACAAATACATACATATAAAAACAAAAATATAGTCTATTTGCATATTTATATACAAAACAATGGAAGTTCTACTGGAGGTGGGAGTTAAATATCAGATCCTCTGTTCACCTTAGTGTCCAGAACATACAGCCACAGGTCAGATGATATGATTATAAAATTGATGATCTACCTGCGACCTAGCACAACATGCAATTATGGACATTCTTATGTTTGAACATAGTGTTCATTATGGATAAACTGTTGTGTATTCACACAAGGCCAATAACAAAACAGGCAGGCCGACAATTAGTTTGACTATAAAAACTTTACTAAGGCTTACAAATGCCACTGATCAGAACAGGCTGAAACATCTGTGAAAAAAATGAAAACCTTCACATATGGAAAATCATCCTCACCAGGGGGTATTAAAAATGAATGCACTACCAGTAGAACACAAAGCAAATCTAGGGCTTCTGACCACGTGTTTGCATTCCAGACATGGACACCGACAGCTGGAGACTTAAGAGCTGCGTAATCATTCCTGTTATACTTCTTTCCAGTCTGGTACCTGTGGCACATGTATAGTTGGTGCATTGTAATTTTTTCTGCTGACAAGTTGGCACAGTCACAAAAATCATGTACAGTACATGAAAAGACACATATATAACAAAATTCAAATGTTGGGTACAGCAGAAGACAAGTCAGGAAAAACTTGTCCCAGGAAGTGGATCACCATCCATGCATGATGATCCAGAGTGCTGTAAAGTTGTGTCCATGCCTCAAAGCAACACGGCTAACTTATTCAAGTGCCTGAAAACACACCAAAGACTGCAGTATAAACAGTACAATGGTTTGCTTAAGTGAAACTTCCGTCACCAATGTACTGTATTTTCTGCACTATAAGGCGCACTTAAAATCCTTTAATTTTCTCAAAAATTGATAGCGCCTTATAATCCGGTGCTTCTTATGTATGAATTATGGCTTACTGACCTCGAACCGATTTTATGTGGTACACGGCTCTCAAAAATCTGTCAAAAAATGTTTTAGTAGGACTTTGGTAAGCTACGAAGCTGCACCGCTTGATGGATTGTCGGAGCAATCCGACATATAAAGCACCTTGAGGCAGCTGTTGATGTGATTTGGTGCTGTGATATAAAAATATAAATAAAAAACAAAAAAAAAGGTAGAAACGGAGGCTGCAGCCTGACTGCTTAGCCGCTTGTTACTTGATGAAGTCCAGCGGCAGCTGGCTTCACCGCAGCTCACAAATGACGGCTCACTTGACCGCAGTTCTGGGCTGGGATCTGCATTCATTCAGCTCTAGTGTCACTCTGGGTTCTTGGATAACGGAGCAGGTGATGCAAAGAACTGAAATTGTGTTAGCAGCATAATGCAGCTCTTTCTGTCCTGAATGCAGTTTGCACTTTAAACTACTACCCTACTATTTTTCTCCTGCCACAACAGAAATTAGCTGATTGATGCGCAAGTGCAAGAAGCGGGATCGATAGGCAAGCAGACTAACAATTCCAAGGAATTCTTGATTCTCAAACTTAGTCCACAGAGTATTTTCCAAAAGTCTTGGGGATCATCATAATATTTTCTGGCAAAACTGAGACGAGCCTTTATGTTTCTTTTATTCAGCAGTGACTTTCTTCTTGCCATGGCCATTTCCCCCCAGTTTCTTTCTTATTGTTTAATCATTCCCACTCCTGTGAGAGTTCCACACTGTTCCAGATTTTCTCTACGGTAGTCTTTCTCAAAGTGTGCTCTCTCTGGTGGTACGCGGGAAATCTCCTATTTTTTTTTTTAAGATTAAATAATATACAATTTTACAACGACAGTTCCCGAGGCTCTTCTGGGAGCCGGAGACGACCAGAAAACGTCTCCCTGAGCGTGAGTCATCTATGAAGAGCAGCCTTTCCTTATCGCCAGCGGTCGCAGCCGCTACAGAGCTAGTTTCCCCGGGCCTTAAAACTGCAAAGGTGCACAGCGCTGTCACGCTGATGGTAAAAACACAGCCCTTTTCCGCCGTGCCGCCGAGCCGCGATCCCAGCCACCATCGATGAGTTGGAGGCCCCCGGGAGAATCGGTGGGGGCGCGGGAGATGCCGTCGGTGAATCGGGAACTAACGCCTGGATGCCGAAGCTCCTGGTAGCCAGGAGAATGTGATCCGCTTCTTCTGCAAGTGAGTGGTACCTTCACGGCCAGCAGTGGGGAGTTGGCGAGGCCAATTCGCACCGGCAACTGTCGGAGGAAGACGTGAGTGAAGAGGAATCCGCTGTCATCCGTTCCTAGCAAGGACAGCGTGCTCTCTGTGAGCTCAAGAGCGGTACCATCACCCAGGCCTGAGAGAGAGAGGAGTTTCTTGGCCACTCTGCATCGGAGAGGGAGTAACGCTGCAGCAGCAGCGCCTTCAGAGCGGTGGGTTTCTCTTGGGTGGGGGGATCCCGGAGGAGGGTCATCACACGGCGGGTGGACAGCGGATCCAGCAAGGCCACCACATGATGGTATTTCGTGTCGAAACGCCACGAAGAGCAAACTGAGCTTCGACGTGCACGAACCACGAAGGAGGGTCGTGAAGCCAAAAATCCGGCAGCTTAACCGCCACAGCAAAAATTAAAACGTACAGCTCTGCTATCACTTCCAACATAAATGAAGACAGAAAACTAAACAGCAGTGATGTTCGTAGGGTTACTGAAGTTGGACTAGCTGGTATATAATGATGTGCTGCGTGGTGGCTAGCTACACAGCTGTAAGATAAACACAGCTGGAGGATGAATGCTAAATTTTTTTCCACTCAATGAGGGTTCCCGATGGTTAGGAACAAATGTAACTGCATGGCAGGATGCTGTTAACGGACCAAACTTCAGTCAGGAGAACAACTGCAATATAAGGTTAGTCATTAATATAC
>VUQG01001899.1:0-10012 GCA_015106755.1 Etia nguti | reverse complement strand
AATCACTCATGTCTGACACACATACATGACTCACCTACCTAAACTTAAAGTGGACTTAACATATGACAAGTGGACAGAGAGTGAGTTAAAAAAAAAAAAAAAAAATTTAAAGTGTGGGTGAAAGAGTGAGCAAGTGAGATTGAACAAGTGATAGGGAAGCACAAAACTGTTGACAAAACTCTTTGCCAGAGGGCTCCTGCCTCTGCCTCTGTGTGTGTTGAACTAATCTCTCTTTTGTTAAAGGAATGCTGCAAAGTTACAACAAATACTTTCATTCCTCATCTATTCAGCGCCGCTTGCCCTCTTTTGGCACAAGTTTAAATAAATGTGCTTGAGGAGGTATTTGAGCTAGTTAAGACAAGACACGTCTATGCGCGCAAAAACAGCAGTAGTTCATCTGCCAACAAAAACACCCGTCTCAAGTTTGTAGGTCATTTATAGCCTGAGAATGATCAAATCATGTTAGAGGCACTTAGAAGGTATCAAGAAGGCCAGACTTTTTCAGAAGTGCCTATGCAAGGTTAAGTATCTTTTTCAGAAACACAAATTAATGATGGGAATTTTGTAAAGAAAGAAGAAAAAAAGTGCCACAGCAGGGGACAAACTTTGTCAAAACTCAGGCAAGCACATTAACTCATGAAGTTATTCCAGTGGCATGAGGTTTAGGTTCTGCTCTTACTTTTAAAGGATTAAAAGCTAAAACATAAATTATTACAGTTCTCTGTTTGCTCCATTCCCTTGCTTACATCTAGCATCTATAAATGTGAGAGAAATTGGATCCTTAATGCATGACCTTTATGCAAAGCTGTTCAAACCTGGTCTGGTCTAATCTATTGGCCAAATCCTTGGTCTTCCTGAGGTCCACTTTGGCCCAAAGTTAAACGTCAAAATGAATAAACAGATTATCTCCATTAAATCTTGCTGATGGTCTCCAAAGAATGAATTCTACTTATCTAAATGTCATCATTTGTAAATGTGTAGATAGTAAACAAATAATAGAAAATGACTAACAAGGTGAAGAGGGATTAGAAGTACTAAAGTAAAATATGCTCATATACATTTAAGAGACATTTACACCTATGTTATTGTGACCATTATGACTATTCTAGATTCCAAAATGACTACATGGTGTGTTCTTAAATCCACTCATTTGCCATTTGATTAGATACACCTCTATCTACGAGAATGGTCAGACTGCTTTGAGCTGATGGAAAGGCAACAGTAATGAACTACTCATTACAAACCAGGTATGCAAAAGAACATCTCTGAATACACAAACATCAAACCCATGGCTACAACAGCAGAAGACCACATCGGGTCCTGGAACCTAACAACAGAAAACTGATGCTACCGATTTGTCCTGGCTCATCAAAACGGGACAATAGAAGATTGGAAAAACATGACCTGGTCTGATGAGTCAATTTCAGATGGTAGAATTTAGTGTAAACAACATGAAGGTCAAGGAAGGTCATTAATATATCCTGCTTTGTATCAGTGATTCAGGCTGGTGGTGTAATGGTGTGGGCCATATTTTCATGGCACACTTTGGTCCCGCTAATACCAACTGAACATTTTTTTAAAATACACCACAGTCCAAGTGAGTATTGTTGCTGACTATCTCCATCCCATTAGGACCAGAGTGTCTGATGGCTGCTTCTAGCAGGATAGCGCAAAGCTCAAATCATCTTAAGCTGGTTTCCTGTACTCAAATGGCCTCCACAGACACTAGATCTAAGTCCAATAGAGCACCTGTAAGATATGGTTGAGCAGGAGATTTGCATCAAATCTGTAGCAACTGTGTGATGCTGTCATGTCAATGTGAAGCAAAATCTCTGAGGAACATTTCCCTGTTCAATCTATGCACAAAGAATTAAGGCAGTTCTACAAGAGAAAGAGGGTCCAACCCAGTACAAGTACAGTGTACTTATTGAAGTGGTTGGTGAGTATATTATTTGAATATACTCAATCGATATTATTACTGATTCAAATGATAAAATAACCCTATAAATGAAAAAAAAGCAATAAAAACAAGAAAGATTATTAAATTCTCATAACTGTCACCATTCTACCTGTGTTTCCTCAGCACCAATCTGGATTTAATCAATAACAAAATACTGCTGAAAAGATTTGTGCAGAAGTTGCAACATCAACCATAAGATATTCCCCTGGGACAAATGTTACTGGAAAAAAGAAGAGATGAAGAGTCACACAGTATCAGAGATTAGCATTATCCTGCACTGCACAGACACAGTGCATGTGCTGTTGCATTCAGTGTCAGCCATGTATACTCAAAGTGAAGATAACTGAGTAAAAACACACTATCAGAGCTTTAAAGTCTGACAAAATAGCTTCACATGATAAATGTTGGACTTTTGTCAAATTCTTTCTTTCTTGGGAAAGTTGCCGACTAAGACATTAATAAAACAACATTCTTGGGTCATTTTTTAAGCCAATTTTTAATTTTTTTTATAGACATCCCTTTTTGGAATAGCTACTATAGGACATTGCTATTGGTCTACAAATGTGTGTAGTTGTTAGTGCTGCACAAGGCAGAGGACATACTGGAAAATTATCTAAACAATTTCAGGAAGCTGGCTAGTCTGTCATAGTGTCTCCCCATACCATATATAACAAATTTTAGGCACAATCTGTCCCTGGATGATTAAGTGGCTTTATGTTCTTCCTTATGTCACCTTGCTGTAAGGCTGGAGAACTGTCATTAAGGTTCATAAAGCCATGAACACACAGCAGCTTATTTACAGAATCTATAGAGAAAAATGAAATCCATGATACACTGACTCTGGAAAGTATTCATAGCACTTCACTTATTTCACACTTTGTCATGTTACACTCTTATTCTAAAATGGATTAAATTGATTTTTCACCTCAAGTGTGATGTTTCGCTGTGTGGCAGGCAGGAAATAGGACCCAAACACAGGACTCATACACGGCCCCTTAAGGGCTGACTCCAGACACAACAAGCCCCAAACAAAACAGACCACCAAACTCGGGCGGGCAGTCAGGGGTCCAGGACTGAGGGCTCAGAACAGGAAAAAAAAAAAAAGTCCACAGAAAACACTGGAGCCCACGAAAACAGTTCAATCATAGTTCAGGGGGCCGGCTCGGAGGCTGACGGCACAAAAGTCCATTACAGGGTAACTCAGGGCTGACCAGGAGGCCAGCAACACAAACGAAGCAGTTCCGGAGGCTGACCATGTGGAAGGCGGTGGTGACAAAGCCGGTAAGGAGGCCGACAATATAGCAGTTCTGGAGGCCGACTGCGCCAAAGGTAACGGTGACGTGGAAACAGTTCAGGGGGCCGACCATGCGGACAGCAGCGGCAACAGAGCAGTTCTGGAGGATGTCTGTGCCGGCGAAGAAGTCCAGTCAGTGGCCTGGAAGGTGGCCGCTGACCCCGAGCCAGACATGGACGAGGTTGAATAGGCTGGGCCGGACGTGGACGAGGCAGTGGCGTGGCAACCGCAGGACCAAACGAGGGAGGACCAGACGAGGCAGGACCAGACGGCGGTGTGGCAGCCGCAGACGATGGAGCAGGTGGTGGTGCTGCAGGCTGGATGGATCCCTCGGACCCTCCAGCGGGGACTGAAGATAGCTGAACGTGCCCCTCGTACCCTCTAGCGGAGACTGAAGACGGCTGAAGGGGACCCTCGGACCCTCCAGTGGAGACTGAAGATGGTTGAACAGGCCCCTCGGACCCTCCAGTGGAGGCAGACGGCTGAACGGGTCCCTCGGACCCTCCAGCGGAGGCAGATGGCTGAACGGGCCCCTCGGACCCTCCAGTGGAGGCAGACGGCTGAACGGGCCCCTCAGACCCTCCAGCGGAGGAAGAAGATGGCTGGCCGGGCTCTCCAGAATCCCCAGCAGACACGAGGAAATGCTGGCCGGGCTCTCCAGGACCCCCAGTGGACACGAGGAAATGCTGGCCGGGCTCTTCAGAACCCCCAGCAGACACGAAGAAGTGCTGGCCAGGCTCTCCAGAACCCCCAGCTGATGAGGCAGATGACGGCGTGGAAGCCGCGGAGTGCTGGATTGGTTCACCTGAGCCTCCAGCAGGAGCACATGGAAGGCCAGAAGGTGTGGGGACCCCTGGCTGTATAGGCAGTTGAAAAGGTGGTTGAGCGGCATACTGAACTGGAGATGGAGCTAAAGACTCCACTGGGGACTGAGCAGGGGACTGGACTAGAGACTGAGCTGGGGACTGAACTAGAGACTGAGCAGGGGACTGAACTAGAGACTGAGCTGCTGGCTGAGCTGGTGACTGAGGTGGAAGTAGAATAGGTGGTGGTGTTGGTTCTCCTGAGCCCCCAGAAACTGGGTTAACCAGCTGGACAGGCACACTAAAACCTCCAGCAAAAACAGACAAGGACGTAGGTACGGGTGCGGAGATCGGCGGCATCCAGGCGGGCCTCACCTCGGGGGTCGGCACAGTTCTCAGCAGCGACTGGGCAGCTGCCGTCCCCACCCAAGGAGCTGATACGGGTGCAGGGACCAGCAGAGCCTCAGCCGGCCTGAAAACTGGAGCGGGGATCAACTGGGCCCCAGCCCCCCTCACCTGGGAAACTGAGACAGGTGCAGGGGAATGCTGAGCCACAGCTGTCCCGAGATCTGGAGCACAAGGAGACTGATGGGCAGGCTCAGGAAAAACAGTCTTAGAGGGATTAATTCTCTGTTTTGAATTAATCAGGCAGATAAACAACAGTTCTTTAACTCCACAGGTTGGACAAAAACAGACCCAGTTATTATTCCTCCAGGCTCGGAAAGAGCAGAATCAACAGAGTCCCTTATATCCGTGGGGTCAGAACGCATAGACTCTGAGAAAACGGTTTTTGAGTGTCCAGTTTCTAGGTTTACCAAGCCTGAGCAATTAAACGCAGAGTTCTTCGACACTGGCAAGACAAACTCGGGGTTAACATTCAGAACTTACTGAACCAAAGTAAGCAGTCACGGAGCTGGAATTACTATACTCAGAACAAACAGTCTTTATATAACTTATCTCAGGCTTGGAAGGAGCAAAATAGCCACAGTTCTTTGCAATACTATGCCTAGGACAAGCATAAGAAAAACAGTCTTTTAAATCCACCGAGTGGGAACTTTCGGTTTCAGAAAAATCTGTCTTTTTGTTCAAACACTCAGCCGTAAAATAGCCAGACCTAGGGTTTTCAGTTTTAACATACTGTTTAGAGTCTTTTTCACTCACCATAGCCGTTTGCTCTGATATAGTTCCGGGTTCTGGCCGTGGCAATGTTCGCCGACGGTGCAGCCGCCACTTCCCCTCGGAAGTGGGAGGGGAGAATGCGGAGGAAGCCAATAATGGCGGAGAGGTAGAGGCCGGCTCCTCATCCGCCGACCATATCGCCGCAAGAAAAAAGGCTAGCGAATGATGGTCGGAGCCAGACGTGGAAAGGGAGGTAATCCGCGGCGGTGGCGTGGGATCACCCTCCCGCTGCAGCGTTCGCTGCTGCGTCACAGATAGCTCGGTCCTTTGATGCTGCGGCTTCAGTGCAGATTCCCGGGAGCGGACGAAGGCAGATAGCTCCCAAGCTTGAATTACTTCCCGGGCTTTGTGGAGGTATCCAATCAGGTCCCCGAATCCTCTGACCTGGTGGTAATGGGTATTCCACTCGAGGACCGCTATATGGCGTTTATTCCCACAGTCATTGCCCTTAAAGCCGACGTGTAGGTAATCCTTTTTACCAGGCTGAGGATACGGGCAAGATCGCTCTCCCCGGCTAAGTCCGCTGGGTCCACGTCATGGTCGCGTCGTTCTGTCATGTTTTGCTGTGTGGCAGGCAGGAAATAGGACAAAAACGCAGGACTCGTACACTGGGAGGAATGAAACTCAAAACGGCAGCTTTATCGCTGGGAACATACTAATACCAAAACTAAACACAAGGAACTACAAACATAAAACTCAAACCAAAAAACCAAAGACACTAGGGAGCTAAACTGGGCACAAGGAACTAGGAACCACGGAGGAAAACACACAGCGTGAGGGGACTACGCGACAACGAATGGAGGTGAGCACACACAATAAATACACAAGGAGAACAGGGCAAACAGGGAACAGCTGATAGACACGGCTGAGGGCAATTACACGTGACAAAACGGGGAGGACACAGAGACAGACTGGAATGGGAGAGGGAGAGAGAGAACAGGGAGGGGCACGAGAGAGAGCACAGACATGACGGGATGAGGGAAACACGGAACATAAGGAGTGGACACAAGGCACAAGAACTCACATAACTGTATAAACTTAGACACACAGAGGGAGACACAGGGGTCAGCTATACAGAGGGAAATACTAAACAATCAGGGAACTAAACTAGGACCACAAGAAAGTAGACCCTATAGAAATAAACTAGAGACTAACAAAGAGAACTTAATATATAATTCATAATACAAAACTGTTAGAGAATTGTGGATCAATGTGGCTGTCATTGTGCAAGATGATTAGATCTTTAGCAAGAATGCTCACCTCTGTTTTCTACACACTGGTTCGTTAAAAAGTTACGCCATATATGGGGTGACTGAGGACATCGGTGAAAGGTCACAGTGATATGTGTTGTAGCAGACAATGCACACACACACACAAAAACACACACACACACCTCACATGCTGGCACACACACACACACACACACACACGTGCGACATGTTCACATGTGAGTGTCTTATCTGTCACATGATTATGAGATGTTTGTGTAACTACTGTAGTTAATAAAAGGACTGGGAGAGGAGGCCGAATTCAAAGTTGGCTGGGATCAGGTGAGGAGCTTGCAGCTCCAAGATGCTGATTGGGCTTCCCTTGCGCAGCAAGTAAAAACTAACTGAGCTCTGTGTAGTCTTGCTTTCATACACAAGTGATTGGTCTCTGAGTCAGCGGGGTTTAAGTGTTAGACCCAACAAAAACGACAAAAAACACAGGAACTCAGAACACTGGGTCAGAAGACCAAGGACTCTGACATCAAGATTATACACCCAATATCCCACAGTGGCAAAGTTAATAAGGTTTGCTTGACATTCTTGCAAATTTATTAAAAATTAAAAAAAAATTAAAAATATAACCTGTACATAAGTATTTGTACATACATACAGTCTTTTCTCAATACTGTGTTTGGCTGCAATTACAGCTTCAAGTCTTTTTTTAAGTATGACGCTACAAGCTTGCCACACCTATTTTTGGGCAGTTTCTCCCATTCTTTTTTGCAGAACCTCTAAAGCTCCATCACATTGGATGGGGAGTGTTGATGCAGAGCCATTTTCAGATCTATAGAGATGTTCAATCCGGTTCAAGTCTGGGCTCTGGCTGTGCAACTCAAGGACATTCATAGAGTGGTCCCTTTGTTATCTTGCCTGTGTGCTGTTGGAAGATGAACCTTTGCCTCAGTCAGAGGTCCAGAGAACTCTGGAGGAGGTTATCATGGAGGATGTCTCTTTAAGTTGCTGCAACTTTTCCTCGATCCTGACTCCCAGTTTCTGTTGCCAAAAAACATCCCCACAGCATGATGCTGCCACCATGATGCTTCACTGTAGGACAGGTGATGAGTAGAAGTAGGTTTTGATTATCGATTTTCCAATTAAAATCGATTCTAGCTTGAATAACACAATATCGATTCATTAAAATCCTGAATCGATTTTTAAATATACATTTATTTTGCCTGAAACGCTAGAATCTCAGGTTAAACCTCACAAAATTTCGACAACCACCAAACAGCTAAAACAACAAATGAGAGCAGGTACACGGATTCTGCACAAAGACGTAAACACAAAGTGCGGACCTGCCAACGCATCAGAATCAGTGAGATGTCAACTTCCTCACCCGACGGCACTTACACGGACACGCAGTCGGGGCTGAAAGCCGACAGCTCACAGATTCTGATGCGTCGGCGGGTCCGCCCTTTGTGTTTACGTCTTTTTTTTTTTAATTCTGAAGCTGCAGGTTTTGTCTCTCTCTAACAAAAATTGACTGAACCAGCAGCAAAAGAAGATCCATACTACGCTTCACATTTTGCTTCACATAAACATCGTCATGAATTCCCTCTTACTTTTGCTGTTTTGCTTCCACCACAAATAAATCACACTTCCCGCAGAGCTCTCTCTTTCTCTCTCAGTGTACTTCAAAAACAGTTTCCCATCTAAAAATCTCTGTTTTCTGCATTATTCGCTTGCTTATTACCCAACAGTCTACCGTTATGTACAGTGCTGTTGGCCGTTTTGTTTTGTTTTTTCAATTTTACTGACTCCCGACAAGAAAGTCTAATTTCTGCTGTTCACTACTGAAGAAATTTTAACTTTTTAAAATTATGCAAAATTGCAAAATGCTTAGCTGTGTCTCTAATTAAACCTGTGTAACTTTGCTCTGCTTCACTTCAGCAGCATCAGGTAATGTTCATATGTTGATTCATGGTTTTCTTCAGTTTTTGTTCTACTGCAGAACATTTTTAAGGTGGTTATCTGCTATAAAAAGCCAGGCCAGGAAAATCTCCTTCATGTTTTTCTGTGTTTTATGCTCAGTTACTTTGACACAAAGGCATCTGCTGTGATGCTTACACCTTTGATAAAGTTTTACAAAATATGAATATGTACTGATAAATGATAAATGTTCAGAATTATAATATTTCTGACTGTCTGAGGCAAAATTTCCCAGATTCAAATCGAATCGAATCGAATCGTGGATCAAATCGAATCGGGACCTTGTGAATCGAAAACGAATCGATTCTAGAAATCAGTGAAGATACCCAGCCCTAGTGATGAGCGGTGCCCGGTTTCCTCAAGACATGACATTTGACATTCAGCCCAAAGAGTTCTGTGTTTCATCAGACCAGAGAGTTTTGTTAACCAAGCTGTCATGTGCCTTTTTATAATTTTCATGTATTTGTCTCCTTTTGCCTCTGTAAAGTACTTTGAATAGCTTGCCTTGCCTTTTACTGAGGACTGGCATCTATCTGGCCACTCTACCATACAGGCCTGATTGGTGGAGTAGTACAGAAGAAAATTGTTGTCCTTCTGGAAGGTTCTCCTCTCTGCAATGACCAACACTGGAACTCTGTCAGACTCCCTGACTAAGACTTCCTCCAATGGCTGCAGCATGTCTCCTTGTTGAATGTCTGCTCTGAATTTGTTGGGTATTTTTTTGTTTTTTTACTATTTCAAATGGATTTTAGTTTTTTCCAACAAGGTTTTTAAGGGTATTTTAAAGGGTATTTTAAATTATTCTGTACATTTTTGGAAAATGGCCTATTTTGGGGGGCCTCTGCTACTACCAGAAGTCATCTGCACCACACCAGGGCCTGTACTGCTAGCAGAAACCAGCTGAGCCTCACCAGGGCCTGTGCTGCTGGTTGAGGCCATCTACACCATACCAGGGGCTGTGCTGCTGGCTGGATCCATCTGCACCACACCAGGGCGAGTGCTGCTAGCTCAAGTCAAGTCAAGTCAAGTGGCTTCTATTGTCATTTCAACCAAGTACAGTGGTACAGTATAGACTGAAATGAGACAGCGTTCCTCCGAGACCCTGGTGCTATATGACATCCAACGGACAAACACATGACTACGTAAAGTGCAATGTGCAAAAAACTGCAAAAATAAACAAGACAAGACAAGGCAACACTAGACAGAACAGGACAATACAGACACAAGACAGTGGAATGGAAATGTGAAAATGCTGAGTACTGTGCAAAAGCAACTTGGTTAGTCCAGTCACTGAGTGTTCAGGAGTCTGACGGCTTGGGGGAAGAAACTGTTCCGTAGACTGGTAGCGAGGGCCCGGATGCTCTGGTACCTCTTTCCAGAAGACAGCAGGTTGAAGAGTGTGTGTGAGGGGTGTGTGGGGTGTGTGGGGTCCTCCACAATGCTGGTGGCTTTGTGGATGGAGCGGGTGCTATAAGTGTCCATGATGGAGGGGAGAGGGGCTCCAATGATCTTCTCAGCTGCTCTCACTATCCGTTGTAGGGTATTGCGATCCGATACGGTGCAGTTACCATACCAGACA
>VUQG01001898.1:0-10704 GCA_015106755.1 Etia nguti | reverse complement strand
TATTTCTTTTCTAAAAAAAAAAAAAAAATCAACATTTTTATCATAGTTTTTAAAGACAAAAACTAGTTTTTTATTGCTCATGAAAACAAGACTGACTGTTCAGTTCCTTAAAACTGGCATTTTTCATAATATTCGCTAGTTTATTAAGCTAACTTTTTAAGAGATGTTTCTCTCTCTGCATGTTTACCCATGTAGTGCTGCAGTCTTCACCTCGCTCTGACAATGCTGAAACTGTTTTGGGACTGCGACCACATCTGCTCTGAGATTGCTGTCGTGGCTTTAAGGGAAAAAAGGAAACCAGCGCGCCTCCTCTGGTGCTGATGTGTGAGAATATTTGGGAGGTAGATACATTTAACACATTTTAACACTGAATTTGGACACATGAATGAAATGATGCAGATACAGTGGACTTAAACATTTTATAGGCCCCTGAAGCCCTTACACCAGCTTTCTGCTAATAAAAACTATAAGCTGCATATAAAACGCCACAAAAAAGCGAGTACGTGGACATTGTTTTGTCTGGAAGGGTTCGAGGTAGAGTTTTCTTGATCTGATTTGTGAGCACATATTAGTCATGTCTAGCCTCAAATTAATAATCTGTGTGCACTAATTAGCAATTTGTTCCATTAAATTAATAACTAGTGCCCTTGATGTGCCAAATCATGTCCTCATATTACATAATTTCATCTCAATTTCATCTCATATTAGGTTAATAGCATTAAGTTACTCCAGCAGTCAGAACTGTTTGAGTGTGGCTGATCAGTTAAAGAGTTTAGGCAGCAAAGAAATCTCAGTGTTTCATTGTAGAGGTGTCCACAAAATTTCCCAGAATTTAACGTAAGTCAGATCAGTCAGAAATCTAAAGTGGTAATGGTGCAATCAGATGGAAAAAATAGTGATATTTCACAGTCTGTCTGATATTTCTTTTCTTCTATAGTGCAAGGGAGGATGTGTTGGTGGGACGTTAAAACTGTAATTATAATCGATTTGTTTCTTAGAACAAATCAGTATAGAGCACTAGCTTCAATGAACAGATCCTTTTAAGCTTTTGGCATTGCAAACACCCTCAGGTAGCCTCAGGGAAACGACCCTAAATAGGTGATCAAACTCACGCTGGCCTCTTGTAAATGTGGAACTCAATTATATGGTGGATGTACTCGCAGTAAAAAATCAGGTGAAGAGTATGATTTGGCCAGGAGTGATTGTACAAGAGTTTGATTGAAGGATAATGGGCTGAGGCCAGACAGACAGCTATTAATGGTCAGTAGACGGCCAATCAGGCTATCATTACACGATTTGATTGACACACTGCGCCGAGGGGAGGCTTGGTCGAGGGTCTGTGTAACATAAGATACGCTGGGAAACATCGAGCCCCACACAGACTACGCAGACAGACAGGAATACAAATTCAAACCTCGCCTGCGTCTCACATCAAACACACACCTGTGAGTGCCAGCCATTTTATACCTTTCTACAACCCTGGTAGGTAATAATACACTGTGTCTGGCCCTCAGAAACTCTATTATGATTTCACTTGGCACTGTCAACCGCAGTCTCACACCTTCATTCACACACACAGAAACTATAATGTGATATTATCGACTGCATTTCTCTCTGTGTCTACCTGATACTGTTTCATTGTATGAACTGGGACCCCCCCCCCCCAGGCCCGTATTGATTTGAACTCACCCAACTAGTTCAGAGAGCTGAGGGAATAAGAGACTGTTCAATTTTGGCCAACAGTTTCACATTAGAGCGCTACTATACAGGGTGAGCTCAGGTGCATTATAGAAAAACAGGGTGCAGCTGGCCTCACAAGTGAAGCAATCTCACAGCAGTTTCAGAAAACCATGTAAATGCCAAAGGTTAAGCATGAAACAACTGTTGCATAGGATTCCTGGGAGTCAGGAATGTAGAAAAAACAGAAATGTTCTAGTTAAAAACCGTGTTTAATTACCGTAAATAATGTCCCACCATGTTCAGTGGAAACAGCCAATGGTCTGCAGGCCCTTGAGCATGAAAGCTGCAATGATTTTGAACGTAAACTTCGTGGATTTCACTGTCTAATTGCAAAAGTTCAGATATTACATCAGCACTCTAAAAAAAAGAAGGAACAGATGTTTCTCCTTTAAATGGTCTGTGCAAGCAAATGCCTAAACTCCCAGAAATGTTACAAAAAACACCAGCAAGGAAGCAAAAGTGATAGATTCTCCAATATGATAAGTTGAAACCACTAAATGTTGGCCAATTTGATTTGAAAACAATCTTTATAAAATGTGTTTTGTTTCTCCAGTCTGGGTCTGTCTTCTTGTAAGAAAAGAATATTTAGTAAAGTCAAGAAGGGAAAATTACGCTAAAATTCACAGTTTTACAAGTTGACACGTTTTAGGAGGTCAGAAGAAAATGGGTAAGGAACCAACGGTCCGGCCTGTTAATCAACTAAAACCAAGTCTTTATATCTGGATACAATGCATTTAGTATTCAGTCAGAACATACGGATGTAATTTATTGTCCATCTCCACTGTTCCTGAGTGCTGCCCTTTCTCTTGTTTAGCAGAGTGATGTGTCAGAGGGTCAGAGGTACGGTGTCTAGATGATGGGCTATTAGGGAACAAAAAGGCAAGGGACATGAGTAACCACTCAAACAAAAGGTCTGTTCCACACATTTCTGTCTTGACGCAGCTACAAAAGAGGGGGCTTCAGAGCCGCCGAGCAGAGGTTGTTAATTGGAGAGCCAGAGGTCACTAAGAAAAAGGTGCGGTTTGGCAGCTGGCTTTGGTATGTGTGTGCGTGTGTTTTCATTCTGGTTTCTGTGCTCATGCTCTTTTTTCTCAAAGTGAGAACTGATTAGATGTGAATAGTAAGGGCTGGAAAGGCGAGGTATATTTAAGTGTTCTAGCAAAGGAAGTGTGAGCCACTACTTTTTGAAATAGGGCTGAACACTTGAACTCTTTACCTTGAATAAAACCAAAGTAAATACGGCTTAAGAAACTCCTGCTGAAAAACACGAGCTGACTATATCATTCTGTTGACGATCGTCTGATTTATTTTCCAGACTCAATGTGATTTTTGAAGTTGTTTACTTAGTTTTTTCACCGTAGTTTTTCAGATTCATTAAGTTATTAAAAACATGATACCTTGTGGTATGTTTAGAAGGGCTTTTATTATTATTATTATTATTATTATTATACAGAACACTTGACAGAGTAAACAGTGAAATAAAAAAAGTCCACTTGATGTTCTCCACTTCAGATGTTAATTGAACTGATTTTGTCTTAGGTGACAAAAACACATTGAAGTCAAATCGAACCTTAACAGTATTGTACAGACTAACTGGTGAAACGAGTAGCAATGCATCTTTTGCCTGGTGCCAATGTAATTACATTCAATAACGTATCTGAACTAACTGTGAATGAACGTTGCAGGTATAATTATGACACAGGCAGATAGAATAATTTATAATAATAACACTTATGAAAGCCAAATAATTTTTTTAAAAAGGCACGTCAAAAACATTAACATTACTTTATCGACGGATCATGTTAAAACGCACTAAGTGTTATAAACACACCTTTAATTTCCTGCCTCACATTGGTGAAACTGCAAGTTCTGTAATCTGTTAATTTGCTGGTATCAGCCACAACAACAACAACAACACAGCCACCAGTTGTGTTTCTGGCCCCACAAATTCCAAACTGATGCATGCCCAAATACACCAAAGCTCATTTCGGTTGAGGCATTGCTTAATCTCATTCAAGGACACAGGCGATCTGGGAGACCTGGCGCGCTTTCAGATCTTTTGGTGTGTATTGTCTGGGCCGTTTAATGCCGTGTACGATGAGATACAGACACAGCAGGGCGATGGAGGCTGTGCCGATAACAGCTGATAACACGAGATAGCGCCGTAAGACTACTCCTTGCTTTCAGACATCAGGGAGCTGCAATGCCACAAACCATCCGAGGAATCTTAACTAGCTCACCCATCAACACAACATTTGTTCATATGAGGTGTAAAGACCTCAAAAAAAGAATTGGAACCTATTCATTGCTGCCGCCGAGAACCTCTCACCGTTGCTGCACTCCTGATGCAGAGATGACCTCTGGAGTGCAGGACCCTGCTCTGTGCGTTATTTGCACCACATGCTATCCTGCGTGCCAGCCCTTCCTGCCCTATAGAGCAAAGCAGGCATTATGAAGCAGGGATTCAGACAGCTCACACTTATTAGCTGCTATCTCAAGGACGACAAGACGCGCTCTGTTCTAATTAACTGGAGCGGACACCAAACAAAACGCACACAGAAGGCAGAGCCAGACACTGTAATTGATGAGCAAATTTATTACATCCGACTTCAAAGAGAACCCAGATCAAAACATATCACGCAACAAGTAAAGCTAGAGGTACACGATGTGATGGGTGCAACATGCCCAGCACACAAATACAGACTTATGAAGGTGCGGCTGCTGATGCGTGTTTGTATTATTACAGCTTGCATCATGGCATTAATAATTACTGCGGCCTCGTCTTTGTGTGCGCATGTCAATTTTTAATACTTGAGTATTGAAAGGGAGTACAATGTGAGTGCAGTGCTCACATAACTAAAATAAAGAAATGCCTTACTGTGGGTAAATGAATAAAGTTTTAATGTAGTGTAGCACAGTTTAATATTTCACATAATCATTATTCTCTAAAATGATGCTGAGCCATTACATTAAAAGGCAAACAGGCTGGTTTGAAAACTTGGGAATATGCGGCTCTTACACAAACTTTCCATGTCTGTGCTTTTGGTGAGAGGTGTGTTCAAGTTCTGGACGAGTTCTCTCTTCTGAAACCTTCACCTGGTGAGAGTGTGAACAGTACCAGGAACATCTACCGTGGAAAAGTCTTGAGCTATCCTTCATTTTATTTAGAGTTTGCAAGGAAAATTGGAAATAGGTACAGAAATTTACTGACGCATGTGCAAACACACATGGAAATACAGTAAATAAGGCCCAAAAACAAACATTTGTTTAGTTCTAATGATCTTCATCTTTAGTATTTGGTACCACACACTACCACTAATTTCCAGTCCAGCTGCGTTCAGGAATAGCTTCATGACAGCCACCTTTCTATTGAGACAGTTTCCAGTGAGACTTTGATGAACAGTAGATGAATCAACTGAAGATCTAGGACTAGGACCCATTTCTCAAGACCATGACTGTCAGATACTGTTGGTCTGCTGTGGACAGTTTTTTAGGTCTGCCACTTCTACTTTTATCCTCCACTTGTCCAGTTTCCTCAAATAGCATGAACAAACTAATAGGAGCTATTAGTTTTTGACTAATAGCTCCTATACGATTTTATATTTGTCAAACTTTTCACAGATTCATTACAGAAATGGGAACAGATGACGTGTTCTTGCCATAGGCTGCTAGTAACAAAGCGCCTAAAGGTGCAATTTAAAACGGTTTCTTCACCAAATATCGAGTTATGTGCTGATACAACACTGGCTCATAGCTTGAGGTAGGTGCCTTTTTTATACTTGAATGATGGTTAGGCAAATGGTAAGTGGCTTAACAAATGAGTCCTCTGAAAACAGTTAGGGAAATGATTGAAAATGTGTGAGAAAGCAGCCATCGTCCAAAAAACCCCTTTGAAACACCTTGAGAAAGCATGGAGAAGAAAACTATTTTTTTTTGCCTCTGATGATCATTTTAATTATCAGTAGATTTACTGGTTGCTTGCTTTGTCCAGTCAAGAGGCCAGAGTCAAATTGAACAAAAAGCAGAAAATCTCAAATTTGAGATTTTTTCCTTTAAAAAAAATAATAAAATGAAACAGCGGTGTCAAGTTTATTCGCTCGCAGGCACGTACGGCTTGATCTTCACTGGGTCAACAATCTTTTTCATTTTTCGCGGCAGATACTTCAGCCTTCAGGCTATACATTTGAGCCAGCCATAATTCATTTCAGTGACTAATCGAATCACATCTATGACAATATTTCAGTCTTAATTAAAGATGAAAAACAGCTTCAACAAACAAAACTTTCTTGTCTGTCTTCCCAGTTGATTATAGTGTCTGCCTTTGCTAACATTGCAATTAACTGCTGTGTTTGCGAGCGTGATGCAGGAAATACCCCCTGCCAATTAAAGAGAGGAGGGTTTGCTGAGTGTTATTAGCAGAAGTGATCCACAGCCATGATCCCATCAACAGCAGCCATGCTCAGGGACACGCGAGGGGCAATGAAAAGAGCCGTGAGCCTGCTGCAGAGCCTGGCGTTTCACTGGATTCAATCCTGCAGACTGCCCTGATCACTCACCCTGGACTGTGGGCAGGAACACATTAAGGGAGCACCCATATCACAAACACCCACAATAGCACACATCCACAATGCCGACCTAGAGACACACAGACACACAAACACACACACGCATTCCAGAGGCGGTAATCACGAGTTTTACCAGGGCTTTTTGAAGAAACACATCAAATTTCACAGCCTGCACACAGCTCATGACATCTATACTGGCAATAAAGTGTCTGAAACCCTCATATTGGGCATGAAAATGGAGAAATATCTTTAAAATGCTGACTCTGAATAAAAGTAGGATATATGCACACCAGCAGTAATGGTGAAATACATTATTTAAGTGCATATATATTGAAATATATTTACATTAACTGCAGATGGGCTGAATGTGCCAGTCTTCTCAGAGTACAGTTGTTATCATTCTAGGACAAAGAGATATCTTCTGTCTAACAAACAGGAAAATAACTGAAATAAAGAGCACACACTGGCAGTATATACTGTATATACTGATAACAGTATACTAGATTACTAGATTTTTGTTGTTGTTTTTGTTTTGCATTAAATTTTAGTTAAATTAAATAATAAAATACAGAAAAACATAAATGAAAAGTTCTGCATTTTAAAGTTGTAGATTGTATTTTAGAGTTTTTTAACTATAGGAGAATACAAAATCCCATTCATGCATATAAAGCTTATCTGTGAGGTGTGTGGTAGTAATCTCTATTAGCTTTTGTATTGTTCTACTGCACATTGAGAATATTTTAACTGAAAGAGTATTTACATACCACCTTTTAATCATCATTCATATCAAATCTAATATCGTGTCAGGCATTACCCGAAATAAATACTACGACATTTTTATTATGCACGCTTGCCTTCTGTCTTTTCTGTCGATAGCTTTTGACATTTTACAGGTAACGCCCTCTTCTTTGTCCATTCAGCCATGGCAGTAAGTGCTGTTTATGACCGTGACCCAGTTCCTCCATTTATTGCAACCCTTTGCTGCTGCTGTGAAAAATAAAAATATCACTGAATAAACTGGTACCTGAAATAGAGAGTTCTGAAGTTTTCATTCATTATTCGTTTTTTTTTAATTCAGGTTTTGCCTATTTATAACATGTCACACATTTAAGGTCATATTTTTGCATTTCTTTTGAGCACGGATTCCTCTTTCGCGGCAGCATTGCTCCTCTTCTCTCTGTTCTATTTCTGTGGCACTGAGCTGGAAGAAGAGCACTAATGAACCCTCCTGCTCCTTGCAAGTTCCTTTCCTTTCTCCGCTGTTAGATCTGAATTGCAACTTCACAAAGCCACACTTGCCATTACCGAACACACCCAAGAAGCTTTAACCACCAGGAAAGCAGGGTAGGATCGGAACTCGCAGAAATGTAATGTGACATGAACGCTTACGTTTTATGGCCAAGGCTGGATTTTTGTCCGGCTTTGTTCATAATGTTTTATTTCCGAAAGCGAGCGAGCTTGACGAACTCGCTGCAGATTAGATGGTGATGATAACACAGCCCTTTTTGCTAGTGTGTCTCATTATTAATTCTATTATGGATAGCTTCCTAGCATGGAGCCCCATTAGACAGAGTTAGCCCACTAGAGCACAGCAGAACTCAGGTTTAATTGACACCACGGCACACACGGGAACGTTGAAGAAGGCATGATCTGAGTGCATGACTGATCAACGCAAATGCCAGCCTTCTCTCACGAGAGTGTGAATTTCGAGGAGGAAAACAGCAAATGTTTGAATTAGTATTCCAACAGGAAAGAATGCAAAATGAAAAGTATGAAAGCAGAAGCCCTTAGTAGCTTTAAATACCACTATGAGGCACAACTGCAGTCATATGAATTCTGTGCCCTCTTCTAAACGTCAATATCAAGCTTCAGCTGAATTACCTTAGTCCACATAAGGACTGACAGTTCATCTATAACAGACACATTTTCCCTCTCGCATGGTAATGGCACACTGCTGAAGTGTGTCAAAGTGATCAATCACAGGCAGGCTGATGACAAGCCTGTGCCAAATGTTTAAAGAGCTCTTTGTGCCTATACTGTGCTGTGTGTGAGCACATACTGGCTCGGGTGGCAGCACCGAGCTCAGGGCTTTGGTCATCCGGACACAACACAGGCCATTTGTTTAGCTCGTTACTGTGCTTTTTTTATGTGTCTTCAGTTCTAGCTCTCTGAGAAAACACTATAGTAACGTGACAAATAGAAAATAAAAAAGAATAATATTTCAGATTCATTGTTCGGCATTCTTGAATGGCTTTATTGAATTTTATCTGAGAAAAAGCTTTCTATATGGACATTGTGGACCCAGATCGGACATTTTACTTGTTCATATCTGAGCCGTAGATGAAAATAAAAACTTAATAACAGTCAAACAAAGCTGCAGACACTTAAGTCTCAGACACAAGTTTTCAAAATTCGAAATGAGAAGGCCAAAAGAAAATTACTCATCGTCATTATCGAGATAAGTGGACGTTCCAGGGCTAACGCACACAGTGATTGATTTTATTGTACTTCTTACCCAGTATCAAAATTCGTAATTGCAATATGAAACTTTGCTGGTAATCATGTTCAACTTCTTACAAATGGCAGACAATCTTACATTACCTATGGGAAAGAGGAGCAGCTGGCGCAGCAAATGCTATGACAACCTCAGAGACTCTTGCCGGATATCCCTGCAGAAAGGTAAGGGGCAGCAGACAAGCAGTCAGGAAGCATGAAACCACAGGAGGAATCAGCAATGCAGAGGAAAAGCTCTCTGATTCATAACTGTGAGATCTTTACACCACGAAACTAAGGAATTCCACCTCTTCCAACTATTGCTACAAACTGCATGATAGTGGTAACACAACTACGTGCTAATACAGAGACAGAACTATAAATCACTCATTTTTAACTGAACAAACTCAAATGTTAAATGTAGCTTAGAAAAATCATACATTTAAAAACCTTGTCTAAAGCACTTTAATGTGATTAAAAAAAAGAACAGTATTATAAATCTGACCATATATTTAGCCAAGACAATATTCGAGATAGAGTACTTTCATTACTGGCGCCCTCATAGCGAAAAAGAAAAGGAAATTATAATTAATTTCCAAAAAACTGTCCCCTGAATATTTGAAATGGTACAACCACTGACTAAGGCCAAAACTATATATTGAGATTCATTATTAATGATAAGGTGAATTTAAATGCCTCAAGTCTCCTACTTTTTAAGAGATTATCTGCCACGGTAATACTACACTAAAGTCACAAAATTGAGAAACGACAGAGAAAATAACTGTTTAGGTAATTAGTTAAGTTCTGCATTAATCAGGTACCACTTTAACAATTTTAGAGCAGCTTCCAAGTGCCTTCTTATTCCTAAGGGCTGATCATTAAGTGATAGTTGGGTAGTTTACATTAAGATGATCAGGAGTTACTATTAAGTTATTATTAACCCGCAGTTCGTTTTTCATCCACTTCTCATTTGATAGCGAGTAAGGCAGGGGTAGAGCAGGGATTTTGATTTTACCCACAAGCAGATCTGAGAAGTAGCAGGGATTTCATCTGCCACTTCTCTATATGTTGAGTTATCAGGGTGAACCACACAATGAAGTTTCTCTATGATCTAAAAATAACTTTTGGGGAGGGATTTTGAAAATTAAAACAGCAACACCGACTGACTGACTACACTCACAAGCATGAAGGCCTTAACTCATCAACCTGCAGTAAAGCCCTGAGGCAAGTAGAGCTTTTTTAAAATAATTCATTTCAGTCAAGCTGTACAAAGGTTTTTATCCAGTAGCTTAGTCTGCAGTTTGCAAACTTACAATGACAATAAGCACTTTGCTTGAAAGTGCACACAAATGCAAAAGTCTTCTCCACTATGACCAGCAGCAAATCCAAGCTGTGATCCAGTTGCACGCTTGCAGTCTGTTCTTTGTAGATTAGCAACGAGAATCATGAAAAAAAGCCAAGAGAATTCTGCACCACAAATTGAAATAGTTATTGTGATATATGAAGATGGAAGATGAAAGTGTGAAGCTGATGTGGAAGTGTCTTAAAACTGCACATACTTTAATGGCCAACAGGGGGCGACTTCCTCTGCTTGCTAAAATACTTCTGATTGCCTAGAACAGCGGTCCCCAACCCCCGGGCCATGGAGACGTTTGGTACCGGGCCGCGAGAGTTGAGGCTCGGGTGTGAAATTTATGGTTTTCAGGGTTTTTAACGTTATTATTTTTTATCGTTAACTCGGTTTCCCTGGGTCTTTTCCTGTGTGTTATGAATAAATCTTCTTTTTTTGGTACCAGTACTGGTTTTATTTTGTTGTATTTATCCGCGACACCTTAAAGGCCGGTCCGTGAAAATGTTGTCGGACATAAACCGGTCCGTGGCGCAAAAAAAGGTTGGGGACCGCTGG